>JAHZNE010004549.1:0-10009 GCA_027744055.1 Callyntrura sp. NNG-2020 | reverse complement strand
TCTCTCTCTCTCTCTCTCTCTCTCTCTCTCTCTGCTTTAAACTAATCCTACCATTTCAGTGATGGATTGATCTCTGCGTGCTCCTCCTCCATTTCTTTTTTTTAGTAATAAATTCGATTCGTCTTTCAAAATTAGTTGGGGCTCTCCTTCGTTGCGTTTGACTCTTTGGCGGTACCGCCCCAGTAATTCTCCTTTTTTTCCCGGGAATGATTAACCGTTTGATAAAATGGCTGTTTAGCTGGAATGTCTATCTAGTAACCTCCTCCTCGTTTTGATGTATGGCTACATTATACACTTCCTGTTTTTCAGACGTGCTAAATGCATATGAGTGCTCTCTGGTTATGTTGTCACCTTCTACTAGTAGCGCTAGTTCTATCTAGTCTGGTAACTGTAAACTGTAAGCTTTGTTCTGGGGTGCATGCCGTTTTCGCTTGAATTTGGTCTGTTTGCTTTTCTCTTGATCCATTTCCAATGCTACAGCAGTTCCAAATGCGTCTACGCTTGGAGTCTGGAGACGGAAGAGGAAGTGGACATTTCCAGTATTTGCACCCACAAGTATGCGGTCAACTCGGTGGCCTACTGCCCGCAGAGTGATACCATTGCGTCGGCGTCCACGGATGGAACACTCAACCTGTTCAATTTACAAGTAGCTGAGATAACCCTAAAACATGAAGTGGCAGCATTAGATTCCCGCGGCCTTGTAATTTCTGAATTTTTGAAATTTTTGAAATAGGAAAAACTGGGGAACATTTATCATCCGAGTGGAGGTGCGCTAAGGGTATGTCGGTATTCCTTGGACGGGACCCTGATGATTTTGGCGGGCGACGATGAAAAAGCATCCCTTTGGAATATGGAGAGTCGGGAATTAGTAAAGTACGCTGAAATAATTGTTTAGTTAGCTTGAATCAATTATTGTTTTATATCAACCCGTATTTTTCCGTTACTTTCTCTAGACAATTCGAGGAACACGAAGCAGCCATATACGGCGCCGCCTTTACCCCCGACGGACAATTCGCTGTCACCGGCTGTGTCAATGGTCATATCCGTTTGTGGGATTGTATAGATCCGGAGACCACGTCGTCCTTAGCCTCCCAAGAAGCCCACGAGCTGGGTGTTACTTGCTGCGACTTTTCCCCAAAAGGTCAAGGGGGCTCTCATGGACAGCATCGGTTTTTGCTGGCCACGGGGGGAAATGATTCTCTGGTGAAGTTGTGGCACGTCGTCGTCGGATTAGACGGCAGTGGAGCGGCTTTCTCGTTAATACAAGCATTCACAGATCATGGTACGGCTAATGTGATGTGTGTTACGTTTGCTCCGTCCGGAAAACTGTTGGCGTCCGCTGCCGGGGACAAAACGATTCGTTTATGGGATGTTGTAAGTTTTTCAATGAAACAGAGAATAATGTAATGTGGGCAGATAATTTATGAAATTCTCATTTTGAATCACAGAGCATGGGATTGTGCGTGCAAGTTATCGAAGGGCATGACCGTTACGTGACTGGTGTGGCGTTTGCCGTTGGTGGGGCCTTTTTAGCCTCCTGTGAGCGGTATTAATTATTTAAAGAAAATATAGACCCTTTAAGTTATTAAAAGGACTTCACAATTTATGATGTCTTTAAAGGCTCAAGTGACCACACCGTGAAAATATGGCAGTTGCAAGGCTCTTTAGCTCATGACACCGCCGCTGTGGAGTCCGTAGCTGTGGAAAATATGCTGGCAAAATGGACCATTGATGATGTCGTTAATTGGTTGGCAGAAATTGGGTTTGGCGACTTGGGACATATTTTCGAGTCTAATGAAGTCTGTGGGGAAAAATTTGCCAATTTGAACGAACACACTTTAGCGGATGACCTGTGTTTGGGTACAATAACAGAAATTATGTAAACATAACAGTTAATTATTTACAGTTTAGCAAAGTTCGCTTGGATGGCTCTATTCTCTCTCTTTGTAGAAGACGAAAGTGTGCGGAAGCAACTGCTGACCGAATTCCACTGGATGAAATCCTTAGGAATGAACTCGGGCCGACCCCGTACCGGCAACGTGATGACAATCACCGCCCCCGTCGAATTCTTCTGCCCCATCACTCACGACATCATGGTGGAACCAGTCTCCACTTGCGGTACAGGACCTCCTCCTCAAAGTTCTCACCACCCACCACCACCACCACCATCCTGCTTCCTCTCCTTCCCAACAACATTTAAAATTTTCAAAAGAAAACGCAGATTGTTTCAAAAGTAAGTAAAATCACAATTTGACTGCTTGCTGTTTCACAGACGGACACACGTACGAAAGAGCCGCAATCACTGAGTGGTTCCTTACGGGGAAAACTACCAGTCCTTTGACCAATATGGAACTGGACAGTATGACACTCACACCCAACTTTGAACTCCAGAACCGGATATCAGAGTTCCTTGCTCAACGCCTTAGCTCTTAAGACGCCACCACCCCCTGCAAATCCTATGATGATGATTCTGTCATCATCGTCGTCTTCACCTTCTCTGTATTTAACCATTTTACATTCCACTTTCGAACACTCTATTGTATACATCCAGTACAGCCTTTTGTCGCACCCAGTCTGGACACAATTCCACAAAAAATCATATTATGTCAATCACAACAGCTGTTTTACAATAAGCAAAAAAGTATCAGAGGTGACATGTCAGCCTCATTGCCTTACATTTACATATTCTAGGTAGAGCCGTGTAATTGTTTATTTCAACCAGACAGTATTATAAACAATAGAGTCAGAGTTAAATAAGTTATCAAAACACACGACACACATTATCAATTATATGTACATCACACACATATTATTATTAGACTTTCTCCCTCCATATCATTTCAAAGTACATAATTTTACTCTTTATCATGTTTGTTCTCCTCAAACCAAAGTGCTATATAAATAATGAACCTTCTCCACTACATATATATACACATAAACTTAACTACCAAAAATTTCTGTGATGAAAATTGCCTAAAAAGGAAACTTCATTTTTATAAGTGCTTAAAATACGAGAAAACGAAAAAGGTAAAAGTAAAAAATAATAAAAATTGTGAAGATAAAGAGAAACCTGTAAAATGTACAATCACAAAAATACAAGTCCATATATTATACATTATGAATTGATTCGATATTAATTATATTCTTCATTGGTGCTAATAAGTAGGGGGAGCCACGCCGCCATTTATAAAAGTCAGGGGAAGAAGAAAATTGTCCAGAGAGAGAGTCTTTTGGTCGCGTAGTTAGTTAGTTGTACTTAATTTTATGTTTGAATTTTACAGGAATCAAGGGGAAGTGATATCACAAATAGGCCATTATGTAACGAAATGAAGCAATGCACTCACCACTTTTAAGTGTACTAATAAATACTAATAATAATAATAATACTAACTGTCATTTTCACAAAAGCAATACAGGTGTGATTAACTAAGGAAGAATTCAACGGATAACCGAGAGACACTTTAAAACGGCAATTGTACGCAGTTTAAGTAGTTCGCTTATTAAGATATTAGATGTTAGTAGCGTATTTGAAACAATAAAATATTTTATAAAAAATAGAATTGTAACAGTCAAGTAGTACTAGATGAGATCATATAAATAAACAAATAGTTCCGCATGGATATGTCATATGTACGCTGGGTCTTTAAATAATGGAACTAAAATTAAGATTATAATGTGCATGCTCTGTTGAATGAGGTTTTACGAGAATGTTAAAACTGAAACGCCAACAAATAAACTAATAAACGCACGCATTTAAATTAATAGAATTTCTGGTTTTTACCGTATTTATTCCGTCATTAATAATTATTTATAATTAAGTATTACATTTTGCCTTTGAATACATAACAGTGAGAAAGTGCTTTTGTATCTTATATCATGGCGCATCGACACAAAAATCGCGTTACCCCTTTTTGTAGAATTCGACTAGTTTGAAAAATACAGGTGTGAACACTCTAGAACTGATTTAATCGATGGACACAACAACGGTGAGACAAGACCAGAAGAGACTAGTACTACAGGAATTCTTCTGGGTCCATAGTAATGGGGCGTTAATTGTTTTTCATCGCTCCTCCTGTCCCCCGTAAATGTTAGCTGTTTTTTGGCTGGCTTGTTGCATGATTACCACTGTGGCTGTTGTCGTTGGATGTTTCTGTTAGTGGACTGATGGACTGTCTTAATTCATATAGTTGTTGAATTTGCTGATCCTCAAAATGGTCCAGCTGACTAGCTTCCAAAGATAAACCAAGGTTTCCAGTAGCTGTTTTTGGACCGCGAAGACCTATCTGCTTAGCAAGGATACCACAGTAATTCTGGAATAAGACAGAGATGCAAAATCGTAGACGTTATCCATAAAGTGTTTATGAAACATGTCATTTCGTTCTAGAATATAACTAGTTAGAGTGTGTGCAATTTTTACTTACAGCCCACTCCATCATAAATGGCGCTACGTGCTCCTTGCGAAGAATCGTTTTGTACAATACTCGAACATTTTGTTTGTGCATTGCAGCAATATAAAATTAATTTATTAAAATAATACAGCTTCAGTGGGCCACGGCAGAGCTCTATCAAAGATACGAATGTAAGACAATCAGCAATTTAACATTGCGCCCCGCCATATATTTTATTGCTCGAGGGAGTCTAGCTCGACCTCTATTTCAAGTCGAGTCGTCATTAAATTACTAGTCACTAGTCCTCCGGTTCAACTTTCATGGATCAATTTTAAACCACACACAAGGCTGAAGAAAGTAAACAATGAGGTGGTCAGCGAATGGGATGATGAATGGCTAGGGATAATGCCGTTACCGTTGATTGAGCTTTTAACGGGAATATATACACAGCCCTACTTAGAAATTAATACTCTAAAAACCCATTAAATGCACACTCCCTGCACATACAAACAATCACAATCAATCAAACATTTACTTGCCATTTTCCCAATGTTCATTTAAAACAACAATTTCCCGCGGTGATTCCGACTGCCCCTCGAGTGTATTTGCATGAACGGTGGTGGCGAAAGAATATATGGGAAAGGAAAGGGATTTAAATCTCAACAACAAACACACTGCACGCATCATCACAACAAGCACAAAAGCGATTAGTTATTTATATGCAAATGAAGGCATCATTTTACAGTTTACACAACCTACCAGACCACCCAAGAAGAGTCGTCTCTGCAAACTGCAACAAAAGGGCATGTCGCATCATCACAGAAAGACAAAACACAATAAAAAGCAAAAGTCGCAAACCACGAGGATCACATCGCATCAGAGGTAAATGGGGGCGATGCACCACAACTTCCCGGTGGTCGCCGGCGCTCTTATGATGTTAGTTAACAAATAGTATCTCACCAAATACAAAAAACGCTCTGGGAGGTCGGTAATATTAGCGCTGCTGGTTGATGTTTGACATTTGACGCTCATAAATCGCAATGTCTATCGACTGTGGAATGGAAATGGGAGTAAGCGCCAACGGCAACTTGCCTTGCAATTTTACTTTGTACGATGGAGTAGTAGTGCAGTGGTGCGATATATTACATTTTATGCCGTTCATCATTCATTATGCGCCGTAGGAGTAACTTGCTTTCGTGAAATTGGTTCAATTAACATTACATAACGGGAAGACGGATACAAGGTAGTTTTCTGATTTTCGGACTGAATCAGACATTGGAAGGAGCGTAAGACGTTGTGGGTTTCGGAAGTGAAATTCTAATTTTAGACGGATTCCAGCGGTTCCAGTTTAGCGTGGCTGTCACTGTCAACTGTGAGTTTGAATGACCCGAACACATCTTGTAAAACGGAGAAAGAACAAACGGTAAGTCTAATTTGTAATTAATTAATTTTTCCACATTAAATTCAAATATTGACCTGAAGTTTTAATTTCGATTCTTCTGTTATCCAGTTTTTGAAATGGATAGAGATAATTACCAATTTAGGTCGGAATTTTGACAATGTTTGTATTTTTGCAGGATCGCAAAGCCGTGCAAAAGAAGAAAAATGGTTGTCCACTCCAAACCAATTGCAATCAAAACGGGGGGTAAGGCGCCGCGATATTCTCGGACACGAAGGGATAATTGGTGGCAAGAAGTTGCATCAGTTCCAGCCAGTGGATCTCCTCCGACACCACCTCTTGGACATTTGGGACCACACGGATCTCCATATCAATACGCTCCAGTAGTGGGAGAAGACTTTCATTTTCCGTCTCTACCTAATTCTTACACATCCGCTTCATCGCCGTTCCAATGCAAGGACTTTGCTTCGCAACTTGCTGCCCCTCTACCACTTGGTGTTCCTTCCTTACTTGGATCTCCCCCTTTCCCCTTGTCGGTCGGTTTACAGCAGTTCCCCATAGAACCTCCTTCTGCGTCATCACCACCATTCTACAAGGCCCCATCCGATTTTGTCTGGTATCCTTCTTATCAACCATCGTCACCCCCATTTTCCCACGATTTCTGGAAACCCCAATCTACAGCAATGAGCGGAGGGTCACCACCAATCCTGGTTTATCCACTGAACATAGCCGAACAATTTGCTTAATGATGCTATTCAAAACATGATGGAATTGAACGCCCTGGATTTCTGTCGGCAACTTTTGCCCCTGTCAACTTTTTCGGATCCGGGCAATCTTACTGCATCCGACTCGGACTCCCTGCTTGCCGCTCGGCCTTCTGTGTTCACTGTCACTGAAACCAAGATGAAAGCCAAGATGACTTGGAGGCACTCAAAGCAAGGATTGAGAGGAAGTACATCAAAGTCCCAATCACCTTCCACACCACACTGCATTTTCTGCAAGAATAACAAAGAAACCCGGGAATTTTACCAATCCCACATTTTGAAAACTCGGGAAGGTCACATTAGCTGCCCCATTTTACGGAAATACACTTGTCCCATCTGCAATGCCACTGGAGATCAGGCCCACACCTTACGATACTGTCCAAAAAATGAGGAGGGTCCTCGCATCCAGCAGCGCACTCGGAGCTTGTCCTTACCCAGCGAGCGTTCTCTGGGATTGCGAAATTCCGTGGGTGTCGTCGGCGCTTATCGATACGTTTAAATATTAACGTCGTAAAAAATTATTACTGTTGTGTTGTGTTGACCGATTTTATATCATGCTCACATATCATGATGGATTTTATTTAATATTACGTAAATATGTGCATTTCCAATTTAAAAATTAAACTATTATCTAGAGCTCTTGTATTCCATTTTTGAGTTGCGTTGAACCATGATGATTTATGAAGAGTCAATTTTCCTGGGATGATTTGCAAATGGCAATGTAGACTGCACCTCTATCCTCACTTTTGCATTTCCATAAGAATTTTAACATCTGGTTTCCACTGGTCCATAAAAAAGGACACGACACCTTTTCACTGCCATCTCGTCTGTTCCTTCATAGAAATGCCTACTCGCCAGACTTCCAGAATTATTGGCTTTTTCCAAAGGTAGCCATTTTACTCGACTAGTAGGGGGAGCGTGGACAAAGTAAAGCGGGTAAATTGAATGCTTTGTGCGCTCAAAAGTGCAAATTTATTTCCCCAGGAAAAAAGATGTCTCTTCGGGAGGTATAGCGTTAATGCGAGAGAAAATGTTGGTAAAATGTGCCACTTTCAAAGCAGCCATCTCTCCTTGAAGACACCTTACCTTCTTTCGAAGCCATTTACTCCTTTGGCTTCCTAGCCCAAGGAAAATTGCTGGGGTCGTTGCACAAAGGAAAGCATTTTGTCAACAGCCAACAACACTTTCCCTCCAACACAGGAGAGAGTGGCCTGCCATGCCACACAAAATAAGTTTTGTGTGTGCGTCACGGACAAAGATCATTTGACATGATGACATCGCATTAACTTTAAGTGATACGCCCCTCTTAAGGAGAAAAACGACGTGGAGAGCGACAGCCAAGGATGTCAAGCCAAGATGTAAGTAGTACCCCACATGTGTGTATTTTTGTGGTCCCCACAACAACGACAATAATAGTCACTCTCTCTCTCTCTCTCTCGCTACCTTTTCATCTTGGCAAAGCCGCCGCCGCGTACAAAAAGGCAACTGCTCCTGCTCGTCGTCTTCCACGCGCTTAGTTTGGCTTGTGGCGTAAAAAAGCGAAAACGGTGAAAAGTAAACGGGTGGGAAAATGCATTCATTCAATTCAATGCGCCTTTTTGTTACGGACATCATCATTATCATTTGCACCCCTCTCTCTCTCTGAGGTCCACACACAAGGTTGCTCATTTTCTGGTAGCTTTCTCAACATCATTATTCCCCGCAACAACAACATCACCGGGGGGGGGTCGAAGACGACGACAAGACGCTGTTTTTCTCCAGTTTCTCCAAACGAGCAAATGAGTTGTTAAACCGCCCGACTTGACAAATACATGACTTTCCTTCTTATTGCCTCTGTTTTGGAGCTGTTGTGTGGTGCGGTTCTGGGGAAAAATGTATTTGCAAGGGAAAATGGGAAAGACAAGAGAGACAACTTACGGGAAAATAATGGTGGGATTGCTACCAGGTGGACTTATCGACTCGCTTGCTGCAAACGACTTGGCAAATTACGGGCTTCTTTCCGCAGCAGAGAAGGACTGCAATTTTGAGGAAAAAGTTAAAATCAACTAATCCTTTAAAGTAAGGAGAATAATAGTTGGGGACAATATGTTCTTAGGCTCTCCTGGCTCTGGGGAGGAGGAGGCTGCAGAAAACTAAATATTTGTCCTTGGCACCCGCCATATAATCGCCGCTCTCCGCGCTCCGCATAAATTTAAGCGAAAACGTACGTGCATTTTACCCTCCTACCTTCCTCCGTGCTCGGACGAACATTTTTCATAATGTCGACGTTCCCTTTGGTTTTTTTGAGGCGCAAGTGTGACTAAGCAGGAGAGAAGGGGCATATGATTTCTGTGTTTATTTTTTCAAGGGCCTATCGCCTGGTACTCAATATGGAACAAACGGCAGCTTCCATATTTCCACTTCTCGGCGAGAATTAACAGTTTTCCAGCGGAAGAGAATACAAACACCCTGAACATCGTACTCACTTCGTGGCGGCATGATGACGGCAGCAGGAAAGGGGGTAATGGCGATGACGATGATGATGATGATGATGATGGCTTCACACTTTAATGTGCTGCCTTGCACGAAAATCTCTCCTAGATGATACCTTTTTTCTCCCCGGATACTACTTTATTGCGTGGCGCTCACAGTGAAGGCCTCGGTGAAGTTGTGGGGTAAAACCAACAAGGTTGCTGCTGCTGCTGCTGTAGCTCTGCTGCTGCTGCTGTAGCTCTGCTGCTGCGGTTGAGAAGTGTTTTTATTTTATTTCGGGAGAGAACAAGTAGCCGTAACTATCTAGCATGTCGACATATCGGCATTCCGACCTCCCTGCTGCAGGAGGATGAGGATGATACGAGGACGATTCGTAATAATAACATGAAAATGGAGTTACGACATGACATAATACAGTTAATCCCTTGCCGGCCGAGTGGGCACGAAATCGACACAGCAGCAGCAGCAGCACAGTATTTGGGAAGGAGAGAGAGAGAGAGAGAGAGAGAGAGAGAGGAGGATATCGTTCTTTAGGGAAAATATATAATGGAAAAGTTGGATTGGGTGAGGATGATTCTTCCAATGTCTTGATGTGTTGGTAGAAAGCAGGAGGGTGTTGGGAGTCACACCCGAGGTTAAAATTCCAAGCGACAGGATTCCCCGTAGAATTAAAAACAGGAGCAGGGGGGCTTTTTGGAGAAATATTTTTTTTAAATATTTTGTTTTATTTTTGATTGTTTCAAAAGGTCCTCATTTTAAATCAGGTCCTCGGTAAACCTCCGTGTGAGGTACAAATCTGAATTGAATATTTTGAGATTTTTTAGTTGGACATTTTTGATCGCCAAATTCAAAACTCGTTGCGGGACAATTAATCATTTTCGTGGATGTTTTTGTGTTGTACATTTTTCCGCAAGTTTTCCCTGTGATTATCGGGGTGGTAGTGGTTGGTAGTAGACGACGATGCAGGAAGTTGAATGTGTGCTTGG
>JAHZNE010004548.1:0-35938 GCA_027744055.1 Callyntrura sp. NNG-2020 | reverse complement strand
GTACGCGAGGTACAGGTTAAGTAAGAATGCATACCAGTCATAAAATAGTTTAAAATCTCTACCTGTAAGTAACGACCTGTATGTAGTTAAATAGCAGTTGTTGTTTATCAATCTGACATTTAATGAAACAGTTGTACCTAATTTTAAGCCATTTTTCTCGTTAACAATATTAACATCTGAAAAAAATATACTATAACGTAATATACGGCAAATAATATTAAACTTTTATCTAGTGACTCGGTGCAAATTTTGTAATAAAAATGATTAAAAGTACACTCATTTTGAGTTTGACAATTATTGTGGTATCATGTTTGGCACTTGTAACAAAACAAAGTCATACCGACCCTGCGGTACCTGATGACAGTGACATGGCTGTAATAGACCAGTGGATAAATTCGGAAAAAAATAAAAATAAGGAGGACCTTGGAAATGAGAATCCCAGTAGGGGTGGTTCGTTAGATCCATCAACGACGAGCTCTTCTTTGAGTAATACTTCTCCCAGTAGTGTTGATTCAATTATACGAAAAAATAAAAATGGAGAGTTGTGTAGGTGTGTCAGGTACTATTTATGTGAGGTAAAGCAGCCGGAGGTGACTACTTTGGCTACTACTCCATTGGGTACTACACCTGAACTGACAAAAATTATTAGCACGCAATCGAAACAAATCACAGAGACTCCAGCGACAACGAGTGCTGCAACAGAAGCAACAAGTTCCGAGTCGGACGAATCTCAAAATATCTTTGATATTGTTGATATTCGGAACGGGTTGAACTTTACATGTCCTGGCGGAGATTTTGATATTTGTTGCGCATTAAAGGACATTAGAGAAGAGGTAACGCTCCACACAACTACAGCAGTCCCCACCACCCTCCCTACTATTACTACGATTTCTACTAGACCCCCCTCCAGTCAACATTCTGAGCATCGGCATTGTGGTCAGCGAAAAGAGAATGGCGTGGGGAACAATAACATACCCACCACTGCTAAGCAAGCCAAATTTGGCGAGTTTCCGTGGACAGTGGCAGTAATCAATACGGAACAAAACGAAGATAACTTTACTGTCTTAAAGTACATTGGGGGAGGGTCTCTGCTTCATCCTCAGGTGGTCCTTACCGTGGCCCATAACGTTTTAGGAAAAAGTCGGACAACGCTAAAAGTTCGCCTCGGCGAATGGGACACTCAAACTAACGACGAAATATATCCTAGTCAAGACAGAGGGGTTAAAAAGATAATCATACACGAGCTCTTTTTAAAGAAGACCTTATATAATGATGTAGCTTTGCTTATTCTCGACGAAGAAGTGAAATTTGCCCCAAATGTGGATACGATATGTTTGCCTCCCGTACCCAGAAAAGGTAGGGAGCCAATTAATTTTGATGGGCAACTGTGCTACTCATCCGGTTGGGGAAAAGACCACTTCGGGGTGGAAGGTAGGTACTCGGAAGTAATGAAAAAGGTAACAGTGCCAGTGGTGTCACACGATAAATGTCAGAAGGAGCTGCAAAAATCAGAAAAACTTCCAGGTTTCCGGTTGGATAAATCGTTTATGTGTGCTGGAGGGGGTGACGATGGGGAGGATACTTGCAAGGGAGATGGAGGGGCTCCATTGGTTTGTTCAGTGATTGGTGGAAGGGTAGATGATGAGGATGATGGGCTATATTATGTTCAAGTTGGCGCCGTCAGCTTTGGACTGTCTTGCAACAGTAAAATTTATCCTGGAGTTTATGCCGACATTCAGAAGCTGACGCCGTGGATATTAGAGAAAATGGAAAAAGAGGAAATGAGCACTGAATACTGCACTTTTAAGTATAGTTAGCTTCGCTGTCACTATTGATTTTTCACTGAAAATCTGTTACGCCATTGCCGTTGTTTTAATAAAACTCACTGTTGCCACCCTTTTGAAATATGTGATCCTACATGTCGCTACTTACATCTTCCATCATATAAATATTAAAGTACTTATGGCATTGTAAGATGTTGACATTCATAAAAGTAGAAAAATTCCGAGTAAGTCTTGCTAATGCCATCATCAGTGAAGCGTAATTTAATATCACTTGTTTTTCTTCACAAGGTTGAACATTTAGTGTTTGAATCAATGATATCAAAAAACGTCTCATTTCTCTGGTTTGAATGAATCGTCCATTATGGGTGTTTTGCACGCTTGAATGGATTTTGATCTTATCGGTGTCGTGATCATCTTATGATCTTGTTGCTTACCTGTGTCTTGTATCCCTGCATGACAGTAGTTACGGAAACTTCCCCAGGTATTTCCATGCTAATGTTGAAGAAGCAAACAATTATTCTACAGATTGAATCCGCATCCAAGTAGTGGCGACTTTTTCTTAGGGGTGGTTCGGGTTTTAGCGCTAACAAGCATTTCTTATTCCATAATTTCACCATCCTTATTGAGTTCAAAGAAAAAACTATGCCATTTATGTACATCGCATCTACTAACAAATAACCTAAATGGAGGTGGAATTGTCCCATTGAGAATTTACTGCCCCCTTCTTACTTCTGATAACGGAATCACAAAAATGATCACAGAAACAATGCGGCGTCGACGTGCATATTTTTCACTTGCGGTGGTAGCTATCCTTCTTAGTTTTGTTGTAATAAGCAGTGCGACAGACAAAAGACAATACATTGGTTAGTAGGTATCATATTTAAATAAAGTATTACGCATTATCATCATGTGAATGTGTAGTTTACCTGTGCAAGACGGTTGAATAATATGTCTGAATACGTTACTGTGATACCACAGATGGCGATCCAGACCCCAATGCGCCCTACTCTAACGACAACTACAAAGAATATAAGGAGTTCTGCGCCGCACAAGAACTGAGCAGAGACACTCCAGAAAAAGTAGATAAAGGTAAATTTTCTACCCAAACTTTGATTATAGTAAAAACCTCGATTTATACAGAAAACTAGTAACTTTTTGTATTCTTACTATGTTTAGATGAATGTAAGCGAATTGGTGAGCGGGATTACCATCCCGATGATCTCAACATGCTTTTTATGATCTTCCTTGTGTTGCTCTACGGCGCCTTAATTCGCAGCCTGCTAACATATTTTAAAGTTAGCTTACCTTACACCGTCTTCATGATGGCGTCAGGAATGGTTATTGGATTTGCTGCAAAATACTTTTGTTATGAAATGTACACTTACACTGCATTTGCAAGATTAAACGCCAAAATTTACCTGTATACCTTCCTACCAGTACTATTGTTTGAAAGCTCATTTGGAATATCAGGCCATGTTTTCGTGAAGGCAGCTGGACAGGTTGACATTGTTCTTTTTTTATTGATATTTCCCTGACATGAAAGTTCTTCTTGGGTGGCGTTAACGAATAAATGTATTCGGTTCGCTCTTTTGGCTGGGGTCTACTCTCTAGGTTTTACTGTTGGCTGCTCCAGGAATGTTAATGTGCACTGCACTAACAGGTCTGACGTGTTATGTCTTTTTCAAGTCTTATAATTGGACATTGTTGCAATCCATGTTCTATGGAAGTATTATATCAGCTACAGGTAAATATCTTGCTCCGGAAGCATATTTCAAGTTTATCCCAACAGTGTCCACATCCACATTTTTTCATCTCTTTCGTTTAGATCCAGTGGCAGTTGTAGCTATTCTGAAGGAGTTGGGAGTAGCTGAAACCTTGAGTGTTCTTGTTGACGGGGAGTCTTTACTCAATGACGGCGTTGCTATTTTATTGTACGAAGTCATTCATGGACTGCTGCAGATGAAAGAGCAGGGTCATTCACAAAGTGTTGAAACAGTTATAGGTCACATCATCAGCGACTTTTTTAGGATTGCAATTGGTGGTCCATGTTTTGGCTGGTTTATGGCGAAGATAGCCATCTTTTGTTTGTCTCGTGTTTTCAACGACGCTGTCGTCGAGATCACGGCTACAATTGTTGCCACGTACCTGACCTACTACATTGGAGAAGCGGTTTTAGGGGTGTCTGGAGTTATGGCTGTGGTGCTTCTAGGAATAACCATGAGCAGTGAAAAAACATGTATAAGTCCGGAAACTGAACATGAGCTGCACGACTTTTGGGGCATGCTGGGACATCTGGCTAATACTGTTCTGTTCTTTATTACCGGGATCATCATCACAGAACGAGGTACTAGAGGCGTTGGCTGGGATGATTTGGTCTACTTAATTCTGTTGTATTGTGCCCTTAATCTAATAAGGTATGCTTATTGATGAGTTGAAAGAAATTTCAGGGAGACTTTTTGTGTCTTGTCATTTTAATTAATTAACTTTCCCGGAATTATTTGTATTGCATGTTTGATGCTAGATTTTTAATGCTCATGGTGTTCAGTCCCATTCTTTCTCGGATAGGTTACGGATTGCCGTGGCAGAATTTGATAGTGAGTTACAAAATGTTGTTACTAAGAACACACACCGATCGATTGTACCCGGTTGTTTTATCGTTTTGACTGTGCTATACTTTATCTCTAGGTGATGATGTGGGGAGGCTTAAGAGGAGCAGTCGGCATCTGTCTATCTTTGGAAGTGTATGAGGATAAATCCTTCTGTAAGGATGCCTTGGGCCCTAAGGTAAAGTTACACACTTCTGCTTGCTATTTTAACTTTTTTTTATAAATCCGTAAACTTACAAGGAACAATCCGGCGTTAGGTTCTCATTCAAACGGCAGGAATCGTATTCCTTACACTAACTGTGAATGGTACAACGACTAGAAAACTACTAGAAGTTTTAAAACTTACTGAAGTTTCGGCTGGTCGAATGGAAGAAATGAGAAATGCTGTGAAAACGTTACATATAGCCCAAAAGAAAGCACTCATCATGTTGCGCCACGACAGATTTCTTGCAGATGCAAATTGGTCATATGTTTCAGAGAATACTAAAATTGAAGACCCCTACAAAGACGTAAGACCTACGGTCATCGAACACTTTTTTCCACCACCAGATGTCTGTTTACCTGAAATCAGTGCAAATCTGATAAATGTTGTTAATTGTTCGTATTTGCAGAAACATTCAAAGGATATGAAGAAAGTTGAAACCACGTCGATAGTTTCATTAGGCCCGGAACAAACCGTTAATGAGTGTCCTGAATGTCACACACACGTTCCTAATTTAGTGACCAACGAGGAATTGAGGAATATGACGGATGAAGCCAGACTTCGTGTTATCAAAGCTATGAAAGTGTGTAACAAGTTAGAAACGTCACTTTCACCGTAAATCTGTGCCTAACAATTTATGATCTGCTTGCTGATTTATGACTTAAAATGTATGGTGGTGCTTCAGATTTCATACTGGGCTCATTTTGAGAGAGGGGTGCTAACAGAGGTAGCCGTTCAAATATTGGCAGGTACTGCTGACACGTGTTCCGATAAACAGCTATATTTGATTCACACAAGAGATTTAAAAAAGTACTGGCAAATTAGAGGATTCTTCCCATGGTTAAGGGAACAATTGGTGCGGCATATTGGAGAAGGACATATTTTGTACAGTACCCCACCTCCTCCATCGAAAAAGTGAGCTAATTACATTGTAATTCGTTTTATTATAGATAATTGTATTGCTAATTGGGGGTGATTTGCTTCCCCGAGGGCAGATGGAAAAAGCAGTTTTGGTGGTTGGCCACTCGGTCATGGTTCGATTACTTGGTGACCGTAATAGTAATCTTAAACATGATTCCTGCAATATGGCAGTTGGTTTTGGAAACGCATTATGATCCTTGTCATGGCCAGGTCGAGTACCTAAAGAAGATGGACAATATTTTCAAGCTGGTCAATATATGTTTTACTGCCATATATTTGGTGGAATTCGTTGTGAAAGTAAGAGAAACAAGCAAACGAAGTTTCTGTTTCTCATATGCGTATTAATGTACCGTACATACTTATCATTATCACGTGGTCTGTTTAGATTTTGCAATTTACAAACTCCCCTACTTTGACCCAGTGGTTAATTTAACTACCACTTTTTTGAGCCATGAAACCTAACCTCTTACCTCTATGTCATAGTAGGGGCATTTGTAAATTGCCATTCTGACCTACAATCACTTATCAAGAAAAATTTTATTTAATTTTTGACAGATGATAGGTCTGGGGGTGACGAATTATTGGAACTCCAAATGGAACTGGTTAGATGCTACGGTTTTATTTGTATCCATTGTTGATGTCGTTCTCAGTCATATTGATATGTGTTCCTCTGGAAGTACGCTGCCTCGTCATTTATTTAAGATTGTCAAAATAATTAGGTGTTTCCGATGTGTAAAACTGTTAAAAGTATGTACCTCGTGCAACTACTTCGTGTAAGGTTTTGTTGTAGTAGCACCCTACTGATTCAGCATCTAATATACATGTCTTCGTATACCAATACAATCAACAGAATGACCTTGACATCATCGATTTTTCTCTTTAGCCTATAACTCCCCTCATTATGGACACCATAAATGGGAAAATAAACACTCAACTATTTTTGGGGTACGATGTCGCTCTAGGATTCATTATGGGATGTGATGATGTTTTAAAATTTTTGCCTCATATGATTGACAACAGAAAAGTTTATAACAAAATTCGTACCAGCATTGAAAGGGAAAGAATGGAAGCTGTGCGAGAGATGGGTACACTGTAAACCACGTCTTACTACACCACATAGGGAAAATAAGGAAAAGGATACCTGACGTAATGATTATGGATTGTATTCTCACTTCACAGGTATTCTACAGAAAAGCCACCCTGGAATCGCGGTTGCCATTAAAACTCGCCATGCTAGTCGTAGTGTACTAAACCAAATGAAGTCTACTTTGAGTGATCTACGTTCTGATGGTATGCCAAGATGGCAGTAAATTTTGTTCAATAATTCAATGCTCGACACGCGATGTGTTAAACTTAATTTTACTAGGTTTACTGGACGAGAAAGAAAATGATCTGCTGACCATCGTGTTGGAAGAAAGAATGAAAAGCCTCCTCTTTTCTCCCAATTATATAGCACCTCCTGCTCCAGAGGCTTTATTAGAGAATTTGAATTGGATTTATGGACATCCAGAGTTGCGAGATTTCATCTTTGTATGTTACCTTTATTTCAGCCATACTGTGAATATGTGAAGTAATAATGTGAGATACTGTAATTAATTCCTAATAACCCTAAAATGGTTTTTGATTTATCAAGGAAAATTCAACATTTTTACAATATGAAATAAATGACGTGATCTGTAAGGTAGGAGACCCGCCACAAGGTGCGTACCGTTCTCACAACAGAAGAAGGATCGAAAAAATTGTTCACAATTATATTTTCACTCGTTTATTTATTTATCTCTCTTAAAAAGGTGTTTATGTGATTGTTTCTGGGATGGTTCGCATTCGATATGAGCCAAACAACGATGTTAAAATGGAAAAGGAGACGTATGGGGTAATGCCGGTCATGGAGCTATTTAAGGATTTCGAATTTGACAAACCTATAGAAGATTTATTTTCAAGTGGAACAGTGATTGGGGAATCCGCCTGCCTCACAGGTCGTAGCCGGGATGCCTCTGTCATATGCGAAACGGAAGGAGTCACTGTCTTTCACATTCCGCTAAGTGCCATGAGAAAGGCTCTGGAAACATTTACTGATCAGTACAACTCCCTTGCGGAACGGTTATGGAGGTCTTGTGGCATGCGAAGGGCAGGATGGTTTCTGCCGACCAATGCAAATTATCAGGTTATATATATTTTTAGTGTCAGTATAGCAGCACCTTGTGGGGTTACAATTTTACTGTCAGTCGTATTTCATTAATACTAAGCTGAGGAAGTTTTTAGTCCTATTCTAAAGAAAAAATTGAAGCCATGGTGGAAAGATCCTGCGCTCCCATCGGTTCTCAATTTGATATTATTCGAGTCCCATCTTACGTTCAAGACGTAGTCGTGTTTGAGGGATGGGTCGAGGATGGGCTTACTGGTGAATTGTATATTGCACCTGCAGTAGTTCCTAGAAGTTGTCTGACAATTAAAATGAAACCAAACCCCAAGACGGTGAACCGAGTTCTTGTGGTTCTTGCGGAAGACAAAAATCCTGACGAGGATGATCCTGAAGAATTGGCTAAATGTTTAATGGTAGCGAGAAAACACAGGAGAAATTCTTATGATGAAAAGGTTTGTCTTGGTATATGTATGGTGGAAACAGTTTCATACAACTGTAAAGACGATATGCATATTCTGCTTGTGTGATATTTAGGTCCATGAAGAAATCAAAAGAATGAATGATCCGAAAGATAAGCAAAAGCGAGTGTCCGTCGCAGTCAACTTTGGAGTCCGTAAGTGTTCATATTTCCAGCTACTTCTGCTGTAATTTGTTTTTATAGAAAGAATAAATTATATGCAAAAGAAAGGAGTATGATAGTAATAACTTTTATTTTAAACTAGGTGGAAGCAATGGAAAATCGGTAGCTGCGGTTAGCAGAAGAAAAATGTCGGGACGCGAATCGGGCAGTAGTTTTACTCAAAGAAAATCATTGGGAAGGCGAAAGTCGGCGAAATAATCACTCTTAGTCGAATATTTTAATTTTATAATAGAAATCACATCCTTGTAGATTTTGCAGATGAAGGAAACAAATCAAAAATAAACTTTTAAGACTGTAGTATAATCATGTATATACCACGTACATCATATTGGTAGTAATACATTTTTAAATGTGACAAGCAGAAAGTTAATGCGGCATTCAAATGGGAGCATCCATCACCATCATTAAAGTCGCATTGTACTTATTAAAATTTATTGTAAAATACAGTCGGTTAAATGAAGCATTATTTATACTTGAAATATTTCTTATAATGGTATAATATTGTCATAAATAAAGCTTCAGCATAGTAGTGCTACATTTCCAGAGTCGGAACCAACCAGAAGAAACTGATTTAAAGGAAGGTGACGCATACTTGTAACGATCCCTTTGAACGTATCGGATCGAAGGCGGGTAGAGGAGAAATCTGAATTTTGGTCAATACCACAGTGAACTCCAATGCGATTTGAAGTAGTACACGATATCATTTCTTTTCCGTGCAGGCATAATGAGTGTACTGGTTCCGTTGGACCCCTACTAACCATACATATATTTTCAAAACTGATATTGTGGTGTTTGTTAATGAATTTGAGAAAACCAAAATATTTGTTTAATAGTTTTACTTGCCTTAAATTGAACGCCAATCTATTGTCTTCTAAATTCCACACTGATATGGATTGATCAAATGAAGAACTTATAAGTTGGTTCTGCTTATGACATAGAAGTTGCAAAACCTCCCCATCGTGCCCTTTCCATGATCCAAGCAGTGTCCCACTTCGTAAATCTAACGTTGAAAGCATTCCACTGGAATGACCCACCGATACTATCTGCCCATTGTCTGAAACAGCCATACACCTCACTAATCCGCTTGCTTGTCCAATGCCAATCTTTAAAAATTACAATAAGTAGTAAATTGGCAGATTTGTAAAAAAAATCCTTCTGTAACTGTTAAAATTTGGGTTTTACCTTCAGTTCATATGGTTGAGACGTTCGAAAGTCGACCACAACCACGGAGCTATCAATACCAGCGCCTACCATGGTATATGAATTTTGGATCTGCCTAAGACAACAAATAGGACCTCCACTTGCTTTTGATGAGCCCTTATCAAACGTTCGTATTAATTTTCCCATGAACGGATCCCAAAGATGAATTATTCCATCAGTGGAAGCAGCCATGTGAAGAGGTTCATGAAATAAAACACTGAGAACAGCTTTTTTGTGATTCGTGTACGTCCACTGGCAATTCATTACCATATTTTCGTCGCCCTAAATAAGAGTAAAATCGATTATTATGCAATATTTTCTGAAGCTACTTTTAAAAAAAAATAATATTAAAATATACCTGATTTCTGAGAGAAAATAATTTGACAGTTTTATCTTTGCTGGCAGTAAGGAAACTGTTTTCATTGTCTAGGGCATATATACATCTCACAGCTGCAACATGTCCCACGAACGTTTGTAATTTTATCTGTTTGAAATTAAATTTTGTTTCTGATCTGCCAATTTCATGATCCCAGTAAATCAACCAGTTTCCGCGCAGATGGCGACTAGTATCTTTTTTAGTTTTTGCAACGTTTTCTCCGTCTTCCGTACTGTCACCCTATACAAAATAAGCAAATGCATAAAAATTAAAGTTTTCTTGTAGCTTACGCAGTGAGGCATTAGCACGACATATACCTCTTGGACTTGAATACGATTTCCAAAGCTGCGAGAGCCAAAGCTAGACTGCTGCTCCATTCTGAGCCTGGTTCCTACCTTCTCGGATGATGGACTAGAGTCTGACAAATGACCATTTTACATTCATTAGACAACAAAACAAAAATTTGTCAGTAAAACCGGTTGAATGAGTATCATGAGTGTAGCACAAATCTTACCGTCTTCCTTAATAGAAAGAGATTGATCATTCATGCCTTGTTTCAGGTACAAATCTCGGATGAGAGATTCATGTTCGTGTCCACTTATGACATCACATAGACTAGTGTACAGCTGAAACGCAAGGGCTGATCCAAATACGGTTACAAACTCAGGCTACAAAATGTTACGGAAGCAATATAAAATTGTGTAACTGAAAAGGCAAATACCAATATACATTAAGTGTAGACTCTACCTTGACGCTGCCATCTCCATTGTAAACTTTATCGAACGCTGAGGTTATCATTGAGACCAACGGTTTAAGTAGAATATTGCTCAAGTCCTGGCCAATTTTTTTCCTGATGGCGTTCATCATTCCTACAATCTAAAGATTAGAATGTAAGCTTATATTAACCAAAGCATTTTCAAAAATAAAAGTATGTACGTTGCCTACCTTGCTTATTAAAATTGATGCCGAATTCGAGCTGGATGGAAAAATAATATCTTCAGCACATACTAATCTGCACAACGGGGTAAGTATTGATGATAATACAGGATCCTTCAACTGTGACATCAAAAAGGTATCAGACACATGATTAAATATGTGTTCCAATAACGCAGAAACTCCCAAAATGGCTGCCTCGATTGCAACATTCAATTTTCGAACTGCTGAACTGACCACTTCCGTGCAATAGGGCAAATATTGATGTTCAATGAAGCAATCGCCGTACAAATCTAGAAATGTATTTGTAGTACATTACAGACACTACCATCACCATCCCGTATCAATAGCATTCTGAACTTTAGTTGGCATTACCTGAATTAACAATTAGACACTCCAACACTTTCCTCGCGTGCAAATCGCCGTCACAATGCATGCTACAGTTTCTCTTTTCTATTTCAATGTTATCAATGTGACCCAAGAAACACAATGTTAGCATTCGAAGAAGATTCTTTGTTAGATATTTTGCACAGAGAACTGGACCAAGTCGATGGGACAACCACAACACTGTTTCTGAACACATTTCTGAAATGTCTGCAACGGATTTACTTCCTCCTCCTCCGGTACTACAGGCCCCTAAGCTAGTGTCCCTTGAGCTGCTGGTACTTCTTTGAATATCCCTAGAACGACGAAGCTGTAGTGTGGGTGGACTGTAACTGCGATTTCTAGTTCGCTCAGTTCCACCCAACTGATGAAAGCTTAGTGAAGTTGTTGTGTTGGCGTTTGACAAAACAGGAAGGCTGGATATTGAGTCAGTTGTGGGGGGAACTGTCGTTACGCCTTGTGCTGATGACGAACTATCTTTATCTTCGGAATCAGATACATCTGGTTCCATAAGAAACATTTCCGGTTCTACTGCAACTGCTCCAGCGTCGGTCTGTTCAGATTCCATTCTTCGAAATTTATCTTTCACGCCATTTTGAATGGACCCATTTTCTCCCCTGCCGCGAGCATCCAAAGCATCAATCTCTAAATTAGTTGATGCTAAATGAGCTCTGGGTGTGGTGTCTTCGTTTTCCCCAGGTATTTTCCATCCACCAATAGCTTCAATTAGGAGGGTGGGAAAGTTTTCCAGAAATTTATTTAGACCAAAACAGCTGCATAATTGGAGGATGAATGTTCTATGGAATAATTTTAGATGTTTTTCGGAATGATAGTCCGCTTCATATATTTGCAAAATGGGATTCAGTAAAAACTCCACAGATTCTACATAATAAAATAAACATAAGATTTGAAGAACAATTCCTTATGATCTCAATACAAATACTTCTAAAGTTATAAAGTAGTTACGAACTTTTTCTTCCAATAGCACGAGAAAAAGAGCAAAATATATTCCATACAGCTAACACTCTGGTTTCCGGGTTTTGAAAAAGTTCAACAACAAACGGCAAGACAATATCCAGCCCTTGTTCATCTAAGGTTGGCAAAGCCTGCAGTAGATCTCTTGAAAATGATTTAACTTTAAGCTCTTGTAACCTGACTTTGAGTCCAATGTCTTCTGGTGCAGCAACTGCAAGAATACGCTCATAATTTCTCATCGCTTTGATCATCTTGTATATTTCTCCAAAATATTCGGGAAATGGAATCGGTCCAATTTTGTCGCCCAACAGTAAAAGGTCTAACGAAATATCTAGTGGTATGGAAAATTCTAAAGACTCCGGATAGAATATAGCTTGCACAGCACGTCGACAAAATAAGGGAATATAATTTAATGAACTTTTTACAACGCTCTGATAAAATTCAAAACGCTCTTCTACCGTCCTCACAATACCAACGTGCTTTAGGCGCTTAGGAAGTACAAGCTCTAATAAGAGGCACCCGAAAAGTTTTACCAGAGAAGGTAATTTACTACGGTCTTTCAACCCCGTTAAAACAACTTTAGGATCTTTCTTTAAATACGGGAAGTGTGCACGAAAAAAATTTATGCACACTTCAAAATCATTTAAAAATCCCATCGGGTCATAATGTTTTGGTAATGTAATATTTTTCCACACTTTTGCTTTGGCATCGGACCCGTCTTGGCTAGCTTCCTCTGTCTCCGCTTCCCGCATCTCTGTGTACACATTAATTCGTGAAATAAAATAATCATTTTGTTGCCTGTCATTGTTATATAAAAGCACTTCCTTTAAAAACACAAAAAGACTTACTTTTTAGTTCCTTAAAATGAACAATATTCTTGAAGTTCCTTAAAATATTTTTACGGGGTGGATGGGGCGTCTGAAATATCTGTACGATTCCGTGTGACTCCAAGTACTCATGACTATCAACTAATGATAAATATATATTTTTAGATTTCACAGCAGCTATTCCACTCAATTTGTATCCAAAAGTAAGATCAATCCAGTGATGAAGTTTGGCAGACACGAATTCACTTTCTAGTAGTTTTCTATGTTGCATTATAAAATCTTGTGGATTGGCACACCATCGTGGGATTTGCAAATCTGGTAGATCTTCGTGAATAGACTACAAGACAAAATGTCGTTGTACAAAATGTTTATTTATACTCGTCTATACCATAATGATGATATTTGTAATATTTTACCACAATATACCTACCTGAAATATTGTTGGATCGTCGTAAAATTCTGGTATGCATTCATCCGGCGTCCATTCTTGCATTCTTTGAATTGACGAAGGATATTCGGCCGGGACCCATTTTGGTCGAACAAATTTGCAAAGCACCTCTTTGGGAGTTCGTCGTGCTTTGTATACATAGAAGGTTATCTCGGAAAGAATATCCGTTACGTGGTGGGCGATCTTCGTCGCAAAGGTACAAAACAAAATTACTTAATTAAGAAAATATGCTAATTGCAGCATAAATAAGTTTGGTTTTGTAAGCAACCTTACGTAATTATCATTGTCTATTATTATGTCCTTACACTTTTCTCGTTTCCTCCAATTTCTTCATACATAATATCCAACTGCCTTTCCCCTTTGTTTAATCTGAATTTGGATTTAGTTAAATCCCTCCACCCTCCTTGGGGTTGTGTAAAGTCCGTCACCCAAGGGAAAACAGGATGAAAATTGGGATTACCAACACAAAATCGACCACTAAGAAAGTTGATGAACATCAAGTAATCGTAGTTCGAAACGAGTCCTTCACACCAATGTCTAATAACTAGTTCTACTATTTGAGGCGTAATTTTCACAGAATTGTCAGCGCTTTGAGCATTTGGCGAATTTGGCTCGGACATATCCCATCCTTTTACTTTTCTAATGACAAATCTAACTACCTTTTCTACTATGGGGTCCATCTTTGGTACTTTTTGATGAAAGCTGTTAACTTGTAAGCTGGAATGTATTTCGTACAGAGACGGAATAACATTAATATATAAACACTCATCTACACGCACATCACTTAAATTTAGATCACCGACAGGAAGCTTTACCGCTTCAAAATCTCGAAGAAACTGTAAGATTTGATAAACTACAAACATTTGCTTTGCATTTGAGACTAGAACTTTTTGTGGAGAAAACGTCATCATATCATGCAAACTGTGTGGAATGTATGGATGAAATACGAAATGGCAACTGCCATCTTGTTGCTGTTGGTCAGGTGCTGAAACCGATGACGCTGATCCGTGACCGACTAGAAGGCTTGGAACTGTGACTACAGAAAGGGCTTGGCTCAGATTAGAAATGGGAAAACGAGAATCTGCTCCAGACTTGTCATCCTCCGTGGTTTCTTCTAGGTTTATATATAAATAACGAAGTAATTTTGACAAATATGAAGATGATGACAACTGAACAAGAGGAGTTTGAGGGTCAATATAGTAGTCCATTGACACGCCACTTGGTGTATGTGAACCTCCAGTAGGTGCACTACTTCCGCTACTAAAATTGGTCCCTATATCGTCTTCATCCTCTGCTACTGGCAGTAAGTGGATCTGAGGTTGTTCCCATAAAAAATTAAAGTTTGCTTCACCTATGAAATCAATTATTTGTGGCCACGACATCCGCCCAGGCTGTGGTATATTGCAGGGGTTCTCCAGAGCTCGAAAGTATTTCATGGTGCTTTGAAGTTTTATTGTCTGCAAATAAAGTAGAATATATATACAACTATTGTGATGGGTTTTAGCACGTATACGCTAAAATGCACCGTAATGTAAAAAACGCACCGTTACAACAATAAAAATCCATTGTGATCCCAACGGCGAGGCCTTCCCTTGACTAAGATAAGCTTGAATCTCATCATCTGTAAAGCGATCATGAGTTGGAAAAGTTTTTGGAATGCGTTTCTCGGAAATAACTTCTCTGTGAAGACAAAATAAATTTAAACTATATATTTCTCCCTTCCAAAAAACATCGACAAAGGTTCCATAAATTTTGGTTTAGTCGAAACAAGGTAGATTTACACGCAAGTACCTTATCCATGTCAGATGTACTGCAAGTATATACCGCTTCTCCCCGGTGCCCGTAACAGGCGACGACAAGGAAAACAAGTATTTTGTGGGAACATTTAGTCCGTAACTCTGGAACGGATTCATGGTGTTTTTCTCGATAAAAACTATTATCAACTATATAGGTATACAGACACTACTAAAATGTATATAATAATATGTGTATCGACTATGGACAATCACGCTAACAATGGCAGTGAGTGGGTGGATTGATTGAGGTGTTCATCATACAAAAGTAAAAAAGAGGTATCGCGATTATTAAGAAAGCTCCTTTTAATTGGAATCAAACAAAAACCTAATCTAAAGTACAATTAATTTAAACCCAAAATTTAATCCTACTAACAACTAACGATGGTAAATATTGTTGGCAGAACTAACTCTCCATTTTCCCCTAGGTCTGTATAGTAAATCCCCTTTTCTCCGAAGAAGTAGTATAAAAACAAACACAAACTACTACACAGTCAAGTTTCTTTCTTCTAAACTTAACCAGTAATAACAGGAATTGAGTGTTAGATAGAGTTGAAGAGTTAGTCATTAGCATTAGTAGACGCAGTGAAATAAGTTGTGATGAATAAAAAAGTTGCAGAGGATGTTTTGACGTTGACAGCCAAATGCACAAAAATGTATGTACCTATTGTGCACAATCACACAAGAGAAAAAATATATATACAGCTGGTGATGATGTGATGATACGATGATATAGTAGTAAGTAAGTATAAATGGGGAATTGGGGATGCTAGATTTAGATGCTAGAATTGAAAGAGAAGAAAGATGCAATATTCTATTCTTCCATGTCCTCCTGTGTATCTGTTGTGGATGATCTCATTTCTCTCCCACTCAACTCCACTCACTGCTATAAGTCCCAGTCCACTCGCACACAAGTCGTACACAGCACAAACAAAAATGCAGAAAGAACCAACTAAAAAAAGAAGGCAAATGGTATGAAAGGTACCACTTCGATCTTAGCAATTTTGGCAAAGCAAAAAGGTAGCTGTGTGCCGTGGTCGGTCATGGCACTAAAATCTCGTTTTTTGGCTCTAAAACTATTTTAACATTAAATGTAGAACTAAAAAGTTGCAAAACTGTAAAATAGCTTAATTGCCTTTTATCCATTGTATATATATGTGCTGTGTTGTTGTGAGCATTAATATTAAACGGGTATCATGATAGTGATAGTACATATGAAGTTCAATAATGTATCTAAAATGTTTTGTGGAACTGTTATGAAAGTTTTGAACATGTAATCTCACATTGTCAGTACTCTCAATAGAATCATTAAAAATTTAATGGTTGGGCGAGACTAGGGAATTTCGTGTTGGACGCTTATTGTACATTTTTGGGGTGAGGGGATTTGGTACTTGGTATATATCCCCCACATAGTAAAATCTTTTGTGTCATTAATATTTTAATACTGTTTTATATCAGTGAAATCTCTGTCTATAATTATATGTGCTAAATGTCGACCGTATCAAATGAAACATGGTATCCAAGCTTAAATACAGTATAGTTTTACATATATAATTACGTTTGATATGTATTAGTGTGGCCCACATGTACATGAAAACTTGAAAAAAGCTTGCCAGTAAAAGTTTTTATTATTGAACGACGCACATACACACGAATGCCCATGTGCATAATACACACACACACTCACACTGGGGATGATTCTGTTGTATTGATGAGATGGAAAAGGACAGAGATAATATATGGAGTAGTTTATAAACTCATTTTGTCTCTCCGTGTAGGTTTGGATGAAAGGGCAATGGCTGGGAAATCTCTATCTAAGCATTTGCATTGTCTATTGTCTCTTTCTCCTACGATACGATGGTGCTGTAAGAACGAAAAAATTCTTGCCAAGATTCTTGTCATTCTTGAAGAAGGCTGTAAACATAAAATATAACCAATGGAGACTTGAAAACGAACAATTTGATGAAACTCAGTCACGCAGGGCACAGGCATTTGTTCTTGTTCTATCGACAAGTTCGGCATTCAATGAATTGTACAGTTGACATCGTTGACATTAAAGCTAAAGAGACACTAATCGATATCCTTTGTTTCATCCCACTCACTTGGGCAGGTAGCAAATTGTTTTCCTTGCATGTTCAGTCGTACTATACATGTGTCTTAGGTTATTGGACTTTCTGCCGGAAACATTAGATTCTTACTTTGGTATAATTCATTAAAGTCACCTAAGAACGCCTCCCCTCCCTTGAATCAACTACCATGTCGGATAAAGGGTCAAAAATGGCTGGAACCGATTCCGGTATTGAGTTATCCCGAAAATCAAGGTCAGGTTCAGGATCATTTGCCGGAGTTGATGCTTCTTCTAATGATTTCGATAGCGGGCACGGGAGTCGGCGAGGAACCTATGATGACGACGATGATTACATTGATCCAACAGAGAATAAAGTAAACTTGGATGCATTTATCGGAGCCAATGAACCCCCTGGTGATGATGTAGGCAATGAAGATGACGAAGAAGAATGTGGCTCGGAAGATGAAGATTACTGTAATGAGGATGGAGAGGATGAGGGGGAATATGAGACTGAGGAGGAAGCAGATGGAGAAGATATTGGGCCGAGTGACGAAATTTTAACCAGTACATAAGTTTCAGCAAATTTTTAATTATGCAAGTAATTTGCACGTTTCTTCGACTCCTGAATTCGTGTAAATTATTTCTACAGATTTGGACATTGAGAATACATCTAAGCAAGTTTTACAGGCACAAAAAGAACACAACAAGGCAATTTTAAAGGAAAAAAAGAAACTTCTGGTGAGGGAATATCTGCGCGAAATCAGACACTTTAATCATCTGCGGGCAAAGAACGTTTTATTGGGCCTGAAAATCAATACTCACATGGACCAGGAAGACGCTGTAATTGAAAAATATATGCAGCGCGAGCGCGAAGAAGAGGAAAGACAAAAGGAAGCGGAATTACTGAAGAAGAAACATTTAATGGAGAGCTGTGCCAGCGGCAAAAAACCAGATCGCAAAAAGAAGCACGTGCAACAAAAAATTAAGAAGAGAAAGTCAAAAAGGAAGCATACGAAACATACCCGATTTTCTACGACGGCGGAAGAAAACCTAGAAACAACTCATTCTTCCACAGATCCAACTCCAACGATTGAAGTATTGATGAAGCGAAAATTTACTCTTGATGCTGGGTCCAAAGACATTCCAGACGTCTCTATGAAGCAGCTATCGAAGAAATATTTGTATAACGTAGAGCCGTTGCGTGAATTGGGGGTTATACTAACAAATATCCTTCACAAAGAGGCTTGTAAACGCAATAAATATTTGAAGGACCGTATTGGCAGACGGTTGAGAAGGTTTTCTTTCATGCGGACGCAGTTTTTGAAAGATGCTATGAAGCCAAAAGAGAAAAAAGGAAAAATAGACTTGATGAGTCTAAATATTGACAAGTTACATTCCAAAAGTTCGAAATTTATACCAGGAGTACCATCTTCGAATGTTGTGGTTGACCCTTCTGCCAGTGAAGGGCAGACTACAACTAAACATCAAATCAAAAGTTCTCATAGCGGAATTCAGGCAGGATGGAAAAAGTTTACCGTTACAAAAGAGGCTCGTGGCTTTGCACGATCAAAAACAAGAATGGGACTGGATCATCATAAACAAGATCAAACGATTCAGTTACACGCAAGCAAGAATGACTGTAAGGACCTGCATCACTTCAAGTTTGAGTTTGCTGATACTCATGTAGCCTC
Organism: Callyntrura sp. NNG-2020; assembly: GCA_027744055.1. NCBI lineage: Eukaryota > Metazoa > Arthropoda > Collembola > Entomobryomorpha > Paronellidae > Callyntrura > Callyntrura sp. NNG-2020. The sequence continues at coordinate 16,947 of JAHZNE010004548.1, read as the reverse complement.
AAAACAAGCCTCCATGAAGCTCCGTGATGAATTAATCAAATTGTTACAGTATCGTCATATTTCGACATCGCAGCTAAAGTGGCCGTTGGAAGTTAAAGGGGTAGAGTTTGAAGGAAAGAACCCGTATGGCCGAGTTAGTTTAAATTATACAAAATTAAGTTCTCACGAGAAAGAGATGCCGCACACGGCGTATCGAATTTTGTTAACTAATATGGCCTACATTCGTGTCAAGCTACAACGAATGAACAAAATGCACAAGAAAAACATGGTTGAGTTAGAGGTAATTAATTTAATTTGGTATGCGCTCTTAAAGAGCTACACTAATGCACGCAGTTTGTACAAAAATTTTAATTAGACATGAATTTTCTATACGCACTAGGAACAACGTGCTCTCTTAAAGTCTGGACTTAGAGAAGTATTTACAGAAATTGTGGATGGTCTTCGCATCATGACAAGCTTGTGTGGGATTACCGATTTTGAGAAAAAGGAAGCTCGGCGAGCGAACGACATTTTTATTCAAGACTTGGAAAAATGCTATAATGATTTTTTGTCCGACATGCTTATCAACTTGTATATGAGTATTCACTCTTGCGAGTTTGCGTTACGAAAACTTTGGATTTCAGAAAGCAAGATAAATTAATATTGTATTTTCAGCGACAATGTGTAGAAAAAGACACACAATATAATCTATCTTCTTTTGCAGCTAAAGGGGAAGGAGCCGACTTGCATGAATTCAAGGACATCATGAGGTTACGAGAAAAACTCAAAGCTGAGCACAAAAACGTTGAAAAGGGCATTGCAAGATACCAAAAACACTCAAAATACGTCTTGAAAACAGTGCAAAATTCAGGAAGAAAACTAAGAAATTCAAAGGTTTGTGTATCGATAAAATAATCTTCTACATATTCTCACCTTCAAGATAAACTTGCGATAATTAATATTAGATCCCTGAAAAATCCTGTGCTAACGTCTTATAGGAGTCTGTTGAAAAGATGGACATTGAACTGGAAAAAGTTGAAAGGAACGTTCGTATAATGATAGAGGGAATGCATTTTTGTCAGGAGGTTGTGCGGAAACAACGGCTTGTGGAGAGACAACTTGAATGTGAAGCTGGAATACTAAGTTCGCCTGCGTTAGCCGAAGACTACCAAAATTTAATAACAAAAACAGAGGAAACAAAAATAAAAAGACTTGATTTACAACGCCAGTATAACGGAAAAATCAGAGAAATAGAAAAGGTCATGCAACCTTCAACCCGCTTTGTTCGATACAAACTCAGATCCTAAAGCTGTTCCCCGTTCAATAACCGCTCACTGTTAAATAGTTTAATGTCTTAATCTTAATGGAATTACACACTCGTACCTGGTAAGCAAAGGTTGCCAAAATAGCATTTTCAAATCTGGCTCAATTATTTTCTGTGATGTACATATCGTACCTATTCTCGAGTATATAACAAAACAACAATGCAAAAAATAATACATTTTTAGAAGTATTAAGGTCACGTTGTTGCCAAAAACATACTACTTATAATATAAAGCACCTACAAAGTTGCTAATGTAAATAGCTAAAGCCATTACATGATAATAAATCAGAGAAAATTGAAATACATACAAGGAATAAAAAGGTAGCAAAGATATGAAATAAAGACGGCTGATTTATAACTGTAACTGCCCACTTTATCTAATCACACGAGCCTCAGCCGTCATGTATATTCTTGAGTAATCATAATAGCCTTTAATTTGTAAAATTATGAGATTTTCATGAAACAAAAAAATAGTTTAATTCAGTCAGCACAGCCCAATCAAAACGCCGAGACTAAAGTATAAAGTGAAGTAAGACTGCGGTATTATGTGAAAATACTATCCCCGTATTTCGTACTCTTTCTTAGAAAAGAAATGCCACGCAACGGTGCAGAGTGCAGAGTATTGGATTTGAGTCTGTCTGTGGTGCTTACCGGCCAAAGCTACGCAACTGGTCAACTACTTCAGAAACCAAAAACTGATTTTGGAAATCGATTTTGGAGCTATAGTCCATTTTATTATGACATATCCGGGAAACAGTACAATGTTTCTATGTAATAAAATACATGTTTTCTTTTTTCATATTCTGCTCTGTGTCACGATCATAATACGGGTATTCATTAATGCGTCGATACATAAGCAACTACTACTGAACGAGTTTAAGTACAGATCTTACGCAATTTTTCCATTTGCTGCTAGTAAAATCAGCATTGTGTAAACTAAACTTGGTTACTTTTCATTCCAATTTATCAATGACTAAAGGAGCCTTTGAGAAATGGAAAACGCCTTGACGGGGTCGTACTTATAGCTTTAAATCATATAGTATAAAAAAGAAACGGCTACTTTGATCTTTTTGACGTAAACGGGATAAATGTTATTATAAAAGCAGATACCTGTACCGGCATTTTTACCTTTTACTAGCCAGCAAAGCAATTTTTTAAATATTTATGTTATTTTTGTATTTAGCTAAACTTTGAATTAAACGTTCCTTGTTGCTTAATGAAAATGAAAGTTGGTATGAGCACATGTATATATGCTGTGCTACACATAAAGTAACTTAGCAAAACCGTGTGACCATTCATCCGGTACTATTGTAACCATACAAACTCAAGTTCGACGTACTTTCCTATGGAAACCCAGTAAAAAGCTGGCGAATCAAGGTTGTAATTATTATTGTGCAAGATAAATTATGCATGTGCAATGGCACAGCACAGGTTCGTTGAATAAGAAATTACACGAATCACCGTGATCATCAAAAGAACTTTTTCTTACATGTCCATTTTTTTCTATGGCGCTACATACATATTCCTTTACTTAAACCTGACCTGGTTCCGACTCCATGGTTCCTAATATTTTACCTAGCTACCTACGTGGGAAATATGGGATATACCCGTACCTAAATAAAATATTAGTTTTTACAGGAAAATACGTGCTACATATAATATTGAAAAATTCCTGCTGGTCTGGTTTTATCTAATTAAGCTCATAAGATACCTACCGATGCTAAGGTCACACAGTTCGACAATTACACTGAAATGTTTTACTAAACCACATCGCATACGTATATTTAAACAAAATATATTGTAGTGTTTTTAGTCTGGATCATCAAGACAATAGCGTAGTCTTTAAGATTAGCAAGCAACACATTATTCCTAGCAACGGACCGTAACTTTGTTTTTCCATGTTACTTACTACGTTTCCGCTGTCAGTGTGCACAAATTTACTTACAAACCTGCTTGCACGGGCGATACACACACATCTTCAAGGTTACACATGTATTGGCACACACAGCTCACTGTGGGAAAGCGTCCGTATGTCCCAAATCGTGTACCCTCCATCAATATCAACTTCCTCCATTTGAGGTTTTGCACAAGCAAAACATAGCATAGGATAACAACAAACATGCTCCCATGACTCTCATGTATCCTGATAAACCATCTGTCAGAACAGTTGTAAAACTTGGGCTGTAGTGTAACTGAGTCTTTTTGCGAAGAAAGACCAGCTAGATGTTTGCAAATTTCGAGTCTATCTGAGCGTGACTAATGACAAAAGTTTATAACTTACAGGACGATTGATTTAAGAAAGTTTTTCTACACAACTCCAGCGTTTTCCCTTTCTGATACAATCCGGAAATCAGTAGACAGTTACTTCAGAAACTTACATTTAAAAGGAAAAATAGGAAGCTACATAATATGGCGTACAGTTCAATTTTAAAAGGTCCTTCATCAGGATGAATCGAAAACGCCCTTTTTGCTGGATAAAAGGTAAAAAATCATGGAATATTTTGTTTCTCTTTACTAATAATATATATATTTCATCTCATCAAATAAATGTATTATATTGTACATTGTTAATGATAATTTTAGCAAAATGCTTAGCAATAAAGAATTTTTCTACGTTCGGTATTTGTTATCTTAAAATACATTCTACCCAATCGTGTCTTACGTCCCGTTCTCTCACAAACCTGCGAACGCACTGTGTCAACTGTATGGCAGTTGCGATGCGACTAATCAAATCGCCTAAAGTGGGAACTAATGTTATAGAGCTTTTAGAGCAATGGTGAAACAGCTATATAGCTTAGACCAAAGAGCCTGTTACCTACGATGCGTATGCATGTCTGATTGTGATTGATTATAAGAGGATAAGTACCCCTTGCGTACGACACCTCTAAACATAATTTGCTAAACTTGCACACGATTAGTCACGATCAGAGGTTGCCAATTTGTCAGCGAGGCACATAATTTAAATGGAACGATTAGAAGGTCTTATTACTTTACTGAGATTTACTATGTTTGCGATAGTATTTCACATATTTAGAAACATAATTCACACTCAAAATAAAAATATTTTGCTACTCGGCACGGAAGGAATGATTACTTTATTGTTAGTGTGTTGGTCGATTCACAAATTTTTTGAGCGAAAAGAATAAGTGTACTTTAAAGCCAATGCGTTATTGCATTTTCAACGGGGCGCGTTATATTTCCATTATATATGGGTAATGGCATTGGATTAACAACAGTGCTAGGATTAAAGGTTTTTGATTTTCATGTTTTTTGTAAATTGTTACTGCATGTATTGCTGTGCGCAGAAGTGATAGTATTGCAGACGTCAACTCTTCAAACACATTAAAATACATTGACTGTCTCAAGTTACCCCTTGCCAATTACTTGAGCACTTGGTATACCTAGTTCTTATTTTATTTCTTATTCTTATCTAATTTTGGCTGCAATTAATCTATTTGTGTTTGTGTATTAAGTGACGATTTTTTTCATTTCTCCAAACCAACTGGTTACAATCTGGGCCGTTGGGCATAAAAAATTTGTAGCTTACTTACAATCTTACGATTTGTAAGGTTCGCCTAGTTTACTTCAAAATCTCTCATAAGCAATACATAGAGGACAATAGTTTTGTGATTTTGTATAATTGTAATTTTTATGCCCTACGGCCCTGATAATTTTACAATTGTAACATTACAAGTATTTAAAAAGCATCTAATAATCCTGTATATTGATTTTTTTGAAAAGTTTATAAGAAATGATAGCTGAGATCAATCAGTTCTATGTAAATAAGAAATTCTATGTTGCTTACTTGTATGAAACAACAGATTATCCAGCGGTCGGGTCTAGCAGTCAAATACAAAAATATCATCACTCTTCATCCATGGAATGCAGAATGCTAGGTTCTTTAGAATGTGGAATGTCGACGGCAGGACTGTGCAGTTGAACGATTGAACGAACGAAGTCCTCCTAAACAGTAGTTTAGAAAATGTAAAATTTCTCTATTTACACCAGCGTCTACAGTCTACAATTATAAAAATTCAAAGTAGGTGGTTAGTTTGTAACATAGCGACCGAGCTACCCATTATGAACTATGAACTGAATCTGCACCATTTACTTCTCCATTGAAACTTCATTTTGTTTGTCAAATATTTTAGCATATGCTACAAACTATTTTGGAAAGGAACTTTGTTGTAATATCGCTCCCCTCCCCCAAAGCTTCATTACTCATTACATATCAATATATCTTTATGTCCAGGTAAATCAAAGTCACATCTTCATTATTTCAGTTTGATGCTTTGTTTGTTAGCGGGATGGGATAGCATGACCAATTAAACTCAACACAGCCATAATTTCATATAACATTTGTTTAAAGTTAATTTTAAATACTGACAATGAGTCTCAGAGGAAGGTTGTTGCATAAAACGATTACAGTTTGAATTTCGGGCCGTACCTAGTTCACAAGGAAAAGAGATGTTAAGTATAGTGCACGAAAGGAAATGTAATAGGAATTAAAGATTATCAGATTTCTGCCACATTCTGTAGTGAAGATTATTTTACGGTGCCATCGTTGATGCATGACCCCTCATTTCTTGCACGATGACTGCCATGTGGTATGTGGCATGTGGTGATGGGAAATCACCCATTGTTGCAGACAATAGATTATTTATGCAGGTTTGCATGTCAGGACCCCACTTCATTTATTTAATGAAGAAGCTGACGTAGACGTTATAACATGAAATTAAAAGGCAAATTAATCGAAGAGTTCACTTGTCCGTTTATTTTTAAACTTGTATGAACTGCTTAACAAACAAGGTTCTTATGAGGCTCATTCATGAATTTCTCTGAACTGTCCATTCTATAGTTTTTTTTAAATTTAAACCAAGTATGTGAACCTGGAAAAATTTTCGTGCTATCGTCTCTCGTGTACTCAAATTCAAATTCGCATTCATTTCACACAATTCGTTAAGCATTTTAGCTTACTTTGTTGTACTGATATGTGATACACGGCAACTGTCGCCGGCTGGCTGTGGAAACTTCCACACGTATCTGTATTGGATTTTGTAAATGTAAATAAAAGTTATTAAAGCAATGAAGAAACCTTCCCTTTCTCATTTTTACACAGTGAATTCCATAGCAATATTAGTTGTCATATTTTTCTTCACATTAATCCAATACAGATACGTAAGTTTCCATTATCGGCGACAGTTGCCGTGTATCAAATATCAGTACACGTGGATACTCCTGGATACTGTTTTCTCGCCATACGTGCCTTGACTTTGCACGAGAAATAAAATATGCCAAAAATATAACACTCCACGAGTAAACGTAGATATATAAAAGCAAAAAGATTTATAAAGTTTTTTTTTCGTTTTAGGGGAACCTCTCCTTATGTACCGTAGGCTGTAGGGACCCTGTTGTAGTATATGACAGAACAAATCGCAAAAAATTCTAAATAGGATGTAGGGAAGCTACCACTACTACCATATCATATCACAAGAATATAATAGCGGGCAGAGGGTGACGCTGTTACCATCACCAACTATCGGGATATATCGTGAAGTCCTGATAATCATCAACAATCAAACGTTGAACGTATTGCTTTGAAATGGAACCAGCCAAAATGGAGCTTAAACTACACGAGGTATTTTACAACGACAAAATTTATTTCTATGAGTAAAATCGACACAAGGTCAGGCTTAAACTTAGACATTTTTACCTTCAGTTTCGTGAACGTGTAAAAGACTTCTTGCCGGAGACGTATGCACAAGATGATGCGTTCCTGATGCGTTGGATTATCGGTGAGTTTAACGAATTAATGAAACAATATGTATTAAATCGATAGATAAAAATTAGCAAGTAAAATGTGCCCAAACCTTAGCAAGATATGTTTATTTGTAGCCCGTGAATTCAATCTGGACAAAGCATATTTGATGTTGCGAAATGTAAGTACGTATGAATTATTCAAGAGTTATACATAAATAAATATTTTAACTATAGTGTTAAAGCATTGACAACTTCTTGTTTTAGTATGCTGAATGGAAAGACGCAAATGACATCGAGAAAATCATGGAATGGTGTCCTCCAGATGATTTAAAAGAGGCATGCCCCTTCCAAGTTATTGGAGAGGATAATGACGGAAGACCTAGTAAGTTATTATGTAATACTCATTTATATTCGGAATTTTCGATGGATGCGAAGATCAAGGATGTTGAAGTAAATAAAGCACTATAAAATAGATAAAATTCAGCTCAATACATGTAAACATGTGACATATGATTAGTTTAGTGATTACGTATAGACCGGAAAAGGGCAGCATTATGTGTAATTGTGACATGAGGTATATGTGTTATTTCGCATACCTATAGTTGACCTGTTTGTTTTAACATTTGTTTCATGAAGTTTTACTATTTCCTTGGGGCAAATGGAAACCTTGGGTGTTTGCCGATAAATTTCTACATATTTATCAAAAATATATGGACTTCATGATACAAAGCGTTCTGGCTTGTTTAAAACCTCCTGCAACACAGTTTGTAATTCTTGGAGACTCTGATGGATTTACCTACGGGCATATGAAATACATTAGAGGTTATTATTATTATTTTTTTAATTAATTAAATTAACGTCCACCATATTTTTATGATGGAAGTTCAAATGATGTGTATGTAATATTTTTTGTAGCTTTGGAAGTAAATTTGGAAGCAGTGAGACAATTTGAGGCGCATTACCCTGAATTACTGTATTCCGCAATCGTCATAAACTGTACGATTTTTTAAAATTCAATTCAATCCTAATACTAGATATACTGGAAATACTTGATTTCAAAGGGTTGGTTTTTACTAGGTCCCAAGGCTTTTACAGTAGTATACTCCCTTATAAAGCCTATGATGTCCAAGCGTACGAGAGACAAAATTCATCTGTTTGGATACGATAAGAGAAAATGGAAGGAGTTCCTAGCGGAAAACATTCCCCAGGAGCAGTTGCCGATCAAGTACAAAACCAATAATTGTGATTTAGAAATGGACTAGAAACTATATTGTTGGGAGAGGGAAAGTTTCCTATAGCTGTATTTAAAAATGTTTTTGTTTTGTATTTATTTCATTGAACAATTGCTAATATTGCTCAAAACCTTCGCTAATATTTTAATTGTACTTAAAAAATACGCGCATTAAGACTCGACAGATTAATGATCTTCATACTCTCATACTACTTATTTTATTTCTGCTAGATTACCAAAACGTGCAAGGTTATTATAGGCTAGCAGCTCACGGTACTCGCACGAATGCGTACAAAAGACAATTAATAGACTATAGACGACAGACCCATAAAAAGAAAGTTTTTTCGATGTTAAAGAAATAGGTCGAGTTGACGCAGTCGAGGGTTTCGATTAGTTAAGTGTAGTAATTACGCACAACACAACATACACATGTGTATTATTTTTAATACTGTCAATAAAAATCACGAATACGAATTTGTGTAGTAATTGAAATTAGTCATGCAATGTATACGTATTTCGTTATTTGCACAGTGACGATGTCTTGATGATTTTTGGACATACTTTGTAATGTTAATATAAACAAATTAAGGTGTTTTAATAAACAATATTATTTTGATGACAGCTCGAAGAAATCGTGACTTCTAGGTTTCTCCTTACATTTTGTGACCAAAGAAAAAAGTGAGTAAGTACTAAAATGCGTTAACTTATAGAAAGGACTTGAGTGCTTCCGCATTTTTTGCTGTTCTTCTATATTCTCAGAATGGCTATATTTTCTATATAACAGAATAATATTCTGTTTTCCATTTTCTTGAATTTAGAAAAGCTATAGCCCATATATCTATCATTTCTAAAAGAAAATCCTATCACTTATTCCTTCTTAATCTTTCTCGCCGTTTCCCATTTTTCCCCCGTGGGGGATGGGATGATCCACTGAATTCAATTTTATTACTAATAGATATATAGCCTCATATTTTTCGAATACCGTTAGAAAATTTCAATTTCTATGTCCTTTTTAATTTTTTTCACTTTTCCCCACATTACATTACCCAGAAAAAGGAAAGTTTGCTCCTTCCCTGGAAAAACAGTCCAAGATAATAAACATCTATAAACACTCCAGCAACGTTTATGTAGGTTTTTTTCTCCATTCATAAGTTCTCCATGGGGAACATTTAATCTCCATGGTGTTACCCCCTGAAACTGTTATTTTATGCCAAGAAGAAGCAAGAATAAGCATAAAAAGATATGTCACCGTCATACGTACAAGATCCCATACTCATACCGGAAGAATCGCCTAAAAGTTCTACCAACATAATTTTGGACGAACATTTTTGTTTTTCCAGTCGACTAAACATAACAGGTCAGAGCATTTATCCCATTGAATAGGACTGAACACTGCAGATTTACGAATGCGTAAGTTGGAGTGCTCTGCAATGTTGCAAAACTTGTATCGTGTTCTTTCAGCTTTTAACATAAAAAAGGATATAAGTCAAAATTGCCAAATGTTCTGCGAGATTAGCATTAAATACATTACTGGACCCAAAACCGTGTTCTTCGAGCGCTGCTCGAATGTTCGAACAAATTTTGCAGCGCTGATGCTCTGTATTTGTACGGTTGACGTTGACGCTGTCATCAATAACGAACCCCATTTCTCATTCATAATTTGAACTTATCAGCATACCACAAAAGTTTTCCTGAAATGCTTTAATTTTAACTCCTATATGTTGTATCCAAACAAGCCAACGCAACGCAGTATAGATCCAGTAGCTGTCATCAAATTGTGATCATGCCAATTTATGGGCTTTCTGGGGTGTACAGCGAAAGAGAGCGCGCAGGAAGATTTTGAACCGGTGGATTCACTGCAGTTTGAGTTTACTATCAAACGAGGAATAAGAAGTTGTCTTGTCACTCCAAGTCCAAGTGTTAGACTTTTAGCAAAAATAGCAAATTGCGTGTTGTGTTATTGTGTTAGCCTTGTACGGTGGTACCAACAAATTTACGTGTTTTGGCTTTGTTGACGTTTGTTTGTATTTATCAGCTGCTTAAATTTAATCAGCACAATTTGATTTGGCAAACAGCGGTTCATTTGGATTAATTCAAAATTTGTCGTATACACAATTGCCATTAATTATTTTTGTTTTAATAACTTTCAAGTTAACAAATTGGCTATTTTCATTTATATTTTAATAAGGATTTTACATACCTACCCCTACCACTTACCACTACCCATCTTGACTTGACGTTCTAAGATAAGAAATTATGGAAGTCGGATGACATTCTTACAAATTGAGATTGTACTATTGTTGTAGTAAGTCCTAGTCTCGTAGTTTAAAAATAAAAAAACAGAGTGACTAGGCTATTGTTGGTTAAGTATGTGTTTACTGTACTGAAGACGCTAAAGTTAAATTGATATTTGATAAAAAGTAGGTCGTAGGTGGTAAACGAAATTGATTGTTGGGTGATTTTCCACTTCTCACACTTGCCAGTATACGTGTGATACCTACTCGCGTCCAAGTATTAAATAAATATTCCATAACTAACAACTAACAACCGACATTATACATCTACTGGTATTTAGTTGAACATGGCAGGGGCATCAGCAGATAATAGTTATAAATTGAGATGCACCCTTCTGGGTCATTCAATGGATGTGCGAGGAGTCGCGACAGGAGTTACGGATAATGGCACAGACTATATAGTGTCAGGGTCTCGTGATAAAAAATCCAAGATCTGGACAGTTACGTGAGTAATCGATATATTTTAAAAACTAGTCTGATTTGTTGTCACTTCTCGAACTCTTGGTACAAATCTAACCGGTCGAATATTTGTTTATTTTACGAATTTGCTAGTGATGATGGGGTGAATTTACAAGAATACCAAAGTTGCGAGGGTCACTCGAATTTTGTTTCCTGTGTCAGTACTGTTCCTCCGAGCACAAAATATCCTAAGGGACTAATACTGTCTGGTGGTCATGACCATACGATTCTTGGTTTTGAGATTGGAAATCCTTCTCCTGTGTTTCACTTGATTGGTCATAAAGGAACCGGTATGAAATCGATAGTGAATTGTAATTATAAGAGTGATTGACTCTAGTTGACGGTTAAATATTAAATAATGAATGTTATTCTATAGTATGTTCCATTGCGGCAACTTCCGACTCTTTAATGATTAGTGGATCATGGGATCAAACAGCGAAAATTTGGATGGACATGCAGAATATTGCCACATTGACTGGACATTCAGTAATTTAATAATCAAAATTACATGCCATAACAAACTATACCGGAAAGTTCCCATTCCCATACTTTGTAGGCACTGCTACAAATTTTTAATGTAAATCCCTATTGTCTAGGCGGCAGTATGGGCTGTAGCTGCTGTTCCAGGAGATAACCATCAAATTTTGACAGGGTCAGCGGATCGAGAAATTCGACTTTGGATAAATTATGAACCAAAAACAGTTTTCAGGGGACACACTGACTGTGTACGAACGTTGACGGTAATTGATAGGGAACGCTTTCTATCTGGATCCAACGATGCTTCTATACGGTTGTGGAACATTTCAAACGGAGAAACGCTTAATATTCTCTACGGACATTCAAATTTCATTTATAGGTTAATCTCATACATACATATTAACGACGAATTGAAATTTGAAGTCTGAATCGCTCTACTAATCTAGATGTTTTATTCACAGCATCGCATTACTTCCGAGTGGCGTGGATTTTGTTTCTGTTGGAGAAGACCGTTCACTTCGCATTTGGAAGGATTATAATTGTAAACAAGTTATCTACCTTCCAGCCACAAGTTTGTGGTCCGTTGCAACGATGAGAAATGGAGATGTTGCAGTAGGAAGCAGGTATTAATTTTTCCTGCATTTTTATTAACTTATTCTTGATTACGTATTTGCTTCCCACAACAATTTATATGATTTTTATGTAATTTAGTGATGGCACGGTACGTGTCTTCACTAGCGAACCTTCACGTACAGGAAGCGCTGAAGTTTTACAAGCATTTGAGGATGAAGTATCCAAAACAGCGATTGCAGCGCAACAAGATCTTGGAGGCATGAAGATTTCCGAACTTCCAGGACCAGAAAGCTTGCTAAAAGAGGGGCGTAAAGATGGCGACACCAAGATGGTGCGAGAAGGGGACAAGGTTAGCTGTTATTCTTGGTCTGCGACAGAATATAAATGGAACAAGATAGGTGACGTTGTTGGTGCAAGTGGTGCTACGCAAAACACGTCGGGAAAAGTATTGTTCGAAGGAAAGGTAAAGCATTCTCGCATAAATTGTGAACTATTTATTAATTAACGGCAATGAATACAACGCATCGGTGGAACTGGAGGATTTTCTAGTGGCGGAGCAGCAGATCCTTTCACTGGTGCTAACGCTTATACCACGACCTCTAAAACAGCGTCCCAACCCACTCCCTCTGCAACTAGTCATTCTGGCGAACCGTTGTTTCCAATCAAAGATTTTCTTCGTTTTGCCACTGCCCCAAATTATGATGCACTGAAGAAGAAATTGACAGAATTCATTCAAGCTTTAGGACCGAATGCTGGAATTTCTGTAAACCAAGTAGAGACCCTGTTAGAAATTGGTCGTTCACAACAGTGGAGTGATGAGACAAGTGCATTGCTGGGAGCGTGTTTACATTGGCCCCTTGGTTAGTTGGACCCCTCTAATTTTTGATAATTTGGTGCACATATTTATGTATACGTGCATTTTTTATCTAATATTTTATGATTTTATAGATAAGATATTTCCCGTGCTTGATCTATTACGTCTCGGGGTCCTAAATCAAGAATTTGCTCAAAAATTAAATGACAACTATTCTGTAACGTCAACTCTGAGTGCTAAATTTTTATCGAAAGAAGCTCCCACCAACCAAATGTTATTTCTCAGACTACTCAGTAACATTTTTGGATCTGTTACTAATGAACTAATGAAGGAAAGGAGCACCTTGATATCTCAAATGCTTAATAACATGCCCAAGGCAAAGATGAATGAGGTGGCGGCATCAACGTTACTGTTGAATTACTCTATAGTTGTCTGCGATCCTAATAACCTTGCATGGTCTAATGTGGAAACACAAACAGAGGTACTAATGGCAGCTGTAAGCACATTGGAGATTTTAGAAGATGGAGAGGCAGTCTTTCGTACCTTGGTCGCTGTAGGCAACATAGTTTCAGGAAATTCTACAATGGCTAATTTATTCCGAAGCTTAAGTGGGGATACTCTTGTCGACAGATTTGTGCAATCTGGCTCCTTACCCAAAATTCAACAATGTGCTTCTCAAATAAAAATATGTATATAAACAAACAATTTTGAACAAATAAATATAATGTACTAATGTACACACAAAAATGCTTACTTTCACCTACTTATTAGATGTATTCGAAATGATGCCGCTTTTATTTTACTTAAGGATATCAACCTGCACTGTGACTGTGATCATTATATTGTCTCATTGTCTTTCAGAGAAATTTAATATCTTATATATTCAACTCTTCTTCATATTTTCGATTCTTTTGAGACATTTCTACGTTCTCAGGACATTAACGTTACAGTTTCTACATTTCTTGGAAACCGGCGAATTACATCTCGAAACTAGCAGAGTATTAAGGAAATTAAAATACAAACGACGTAATTTGTTTTCATGCTCACGATCATCTAATCTAACTACTAACTATTGTAGGGTACTTAGAGTACCCACGTAGGTGGGTTGCCAAATATCACTTGTCGAGTCAGGAGAAAGTAACTTGTTACATTTTAGTGGAAAGTGAAGAGTACTCTTTGTTTTATATTGAAGTACTAGATATTTACATGAAATGCATTTGACTGTATTTTCATATTAGTCTAGACAAGACCTTATCAACTAAACTTTTTGCTATTTGCTATGTTGAAGATTTGCACATTTTCGTATCTAATCTTGTAACGTGCATGTTAAAGAAAAGATGCTTTTTCCTTTTCTATCATACTTTCTTGAGTTTTAGTACAAATAAATATTTTTTTAGTTACATACAACGAACAATCCCAATAGAATGAAATAAAATTAATAGCCTATCGACTGACTAACGGAACTCAATAATCAACCCACTTCGAAATCAAGCTGTAACATTCTATTTGCACTTGTTTCATCACTCATCGAATGAATAATGAATGCAATTATTGAGAAAGGTCAATTACTCTTAAGAACATTGTCGGGGAGAGTAAATTGTCTACTGTCTTGGAATGCCCCAGACCATACAATTTCTCCCTGTATAATGTGTTGGTACGATCACGATTTATTGCTGTGCTGCTTTGTTTTTTGCAGAAAAGAGAAATCAATTTGTTCTTACAAAGCAGAACATCCATTTCTGCAATTCAAGTTTGGTAAGCTGTCTTTCATCTGCTTTTGCTTGCTATGCAATAATACCCAGAACTTTTCTACTTCACTTTTACTGTGACTGTGATTCTTCACAACAAACAATCTTTTCAGACTATGACCCTGCATCCATATGTAAAGCTAAACTTTGATTTAACATGATGAATGAAATCATTCATCATTTCTTTTCTTTCATCTAACAATGCAATAATGTCACACTTTGAGGCATCCTGGCATATACGTTACATTTACATTTTGTTTGAACATTAGTTAGATTAATCCTTCTTGCTGTTACACATTCCCATTTTGTTTTGATATTCGCACTAGGAAGTGACTTTGAGCAGTACAATGGATATAAAGTGTGTCATGGTCAATTAGTAATACGTTATATAGTACAAGTTGTATTCTGATTATAATTATAGTGATGAGCAAATGTGTCTCAACAATACATCTCGTCCTCCAGTATTGAAAGTATTAGGAGATTTGTATACAAAAGAGATGCTATAAGTTATACGTTTCCGAATAGGAGTGCCTTTGAGAACGTGTTTTTTTAAAGTGATCTTTTGATTTTACAGAATGTCGTTCTGAATGGAAGAATAGCTGTATGGTGCAATTTGTATCATTCTGTCCAATATACAAGAAGATTCGTCGAAGAAGTAAGTTTTAGCGTTGACTTTCACATTCATTAACCCAACTTATTTTATATTACCATGACTTTCCAAAAAACAGGAAATGCTACGTGTCTATTTATCTCATTTTATTCATATAAATATGGTGTGGTCTTTTTATGAGGTTATGAACTTTTCATATAGTACAGCATAAATGTACAACTTTTTCACAATTGCCCTTGCATTGGAAGATCAAAAATTATCCACATGGACCTTATCTAGTATCGATTTCTGCTGTTGTACCGATGATAACAAAATTATGAAGTAATATGTACGATGCACGTATAAAATATCACATAACAATGCATTGCAAGTGAAAGTAAGAACAATAAGAATCAAGTAATAATATGATTTATTCGGAAAGTTTACTTGTTAATATGCCTGGAATTTCTCTGGGAAAATAATTTAATTAAAAGAGAAAATTAGTAGCATTTCAGCTTGCCGCTAATATACGCCCATTCATTTCAGAAGGATGATAAAACGTTTTTGTTGTGTTCATTGCTGTTCCCCCAGCTTCATGGCCATCGTTCCGTTGTTTCTTTCTTTTCCGTAGAAACACTAACATAAGCACTATATAAGAGAGAGGGAGAGAGTTTACGCCACGTGATTGTAACTCCAAACTTCCAAGTCAGACAAGGCAGTCGTTTTATTTGGTGTGCAACTACAAGTTGTATAAGTATCTTTTGTTCCTCATGTATCTCAAGTCAAACAAGCGGCAGAAGCTAGTAATTTAATCCTTTTTGCTTTTCTGTATGCTTAAATTAACTTGTTCTTTCATTAAAGCTATTGAAAGATAAATAAAGTTGTAAAAGTGTACACGGAACGATGAGTATGGGTGATGCGAGAGTTGTTTGTTAACGGAGGGCGGAATTGAGCTACTTTGTTTAGACTTGTTACAACGATGGAAAAAGTGTTAATAATAATTCCATTATATTTTGTGCTCAAAATGTAATTAGTCGCCACTGTATCAAAGTTGTCTACATTTGTTCTGCAAATGTTTTCTACCGTTAACATTGAAACACCGTTTTACACCGTCCGTCATGTCGATGTCAATGATGTTTTTCTAGTCACTATGTAGTTGTCACTGAAACCACCAAAATCAATACTTTATGGCAAAAACCGAAATATAGACTATAATGCATGGCAACCAATGATATTTACCAATTATAATAATAGCCAACGAAGAGATATGCACTTAAACAATTTAGGTAACAAAATTACATTCATATCAACCTCTTTCAATTAACAAATGAGCTTGGTATAAAAGAGAGCGGAGGCTCTCATGCATAGTACATAGTGGGATATGAAGCTCATGTTATAGACTAGTGGGTTACCTTGTTTCAAC
Organism: Callyntrura sp. NNG-2020; assembly: GCA_027744055.1. Lineage (NCBI taxonomy): Eukaryota > Metazoa > Arthropoda > Collembola > Entomobryomorpha > Paronellidae > Callyntrura > Callyntrura sp. NNG-2020. The sequence continues at coordinate 276 of JAHZNE010004548.1, read as the reverse complement.
AGATACGGTGTCATTCATTGTAAAACTGCAAAATAGCTTGAATATTCTGCAGATATTTTTTTCTCAAATTCGACAAATCTTAAAGCACTTTAAGCAATCAATTACTGCTTTTCAATGTTTTTATGAGTCAAGGAGATGCGGTAACCGCATAACAAATAAATCTGGAAACATTAGGTATTGAGGTGTATTCAATACTCCATGTTAAGGCGCGCTATGTGCATTAGGATCCTTACGCTACCCAAGACTTAAAATTTCATACTGCGCGCTATCAAAAAT
>JAHZNE010004547.1:0-27899 GCA_027744055.1 Callyntrura sp. NNG-2020 | reverse complement strand
TACCAATTTACATAAAAATCTGACAACAAATAAGAGGTATTCTACCGAACATGTCTACTTTCAGTACCCACAGTTTTGTTGTTATTCTGCAGTTTGTATGAAAAATGTATGCAGTAATATTATTTTGAAATGACAGGAAATTAAATAACATGAAGAACAAAACGATGTGCATCTAAAGTGCAAGTATTAAAGATAATTTTAAAAAATATAATCGCTTTTTAAAGGCTTTTTATCCACCTATTTTTAGGTTTAAGGACCTTTTTAAGCACCTATTTTAATGATTTTAAGTGCATAAATACCTACCTATTTTGTCAGTTTTAAGCACCTAGGACGCACGGCCCTAGTGATGACGAACAATTTTTGGTAGTTTTTATGTGTGAATCAAGCTAAAAACTCGTCGTGATTATTATATTCATCTTTTATGTTGTATGAAAACAGCCTTAAAAACAACCGCAACGTTATTTTGGCGGCAGCGGCAATATTCAAAACATCTCTATTGTTAACTTAATTCGCTATGTATTTAGTTTTCTTTTGTGTGTATTTGCTTTACGTATAGAACGGATTAGCAGGTAATGATTGCCAATGCACAGGTTTGTATTTGATAATCCGATAAAACGATGCTCAGCAGTGCATTCACGTAAAAGGATAATTTTGTTTTTCAGAGTTTCCAGTTGGTAAGTCCTTTTTGTATTTTACATTCTAATTCCAATCCAACTTCTATAATCGCATGCTTATATAGTTTCCCGTAGCGGATTGATTTCCACAATATTTTTTTATTCGCAAAGTACATTCTACTTCATCACACGTACGTGAAGGTATATACGTTAAAACTCTATACTAAACCTGACAAACAGGTATGTAGTGTGGGTTTGCACTTTTGTAATCGTATCCCGAGAAAATACAAATATTCATTTTACGTATCGTAGGTTCTTTGAAAAAAAAAACCTTTTTTTCAGATTGGTTGAAAAAGCAATTTTTTATGTTTGTATCCGGATTTTTAACGATTCGCTTCTATGAAAAATCTAACGAGCCTAACCTGTGAAAAGTGCCATAACCGGAAATTAATGGACCGGATTTGGCAATGGGTTCTATTTTTACTCGAGATTGTATTTTTTCTTCCTTTCGACGTTTTCCTGGCGCTTTTAGCGTGCTTTTCTGGAAATATTTTTTATTCTTTCTTTAATATCCGATTTCTCGATGATAATAACGATGGCGATAATAATGCCACGGCTTCAAAGGGATTTCCAAAAGTTTCATCATGAATGCTTGAGTTAAACCGTATTATTATTATTATTATTTCTTCGCATTTTCCAGTCCTATTTTGGCGCGATACCAAAACAACCTGGGATTTCTTAGATACAGCTATTTACTACACTTAGGTAGACCAGTGGCAGTGACATTACACTCATACAAGAGCATCAGATACTTCACTCCCATTGATCTCGCTACAAGATAGTGAGAGAGTCTTCGTTCGTTTCGTCTCTAAAAAGCCTAAAAATTCGTTCTATCTTGTAACAAGACATGTGTGTGCAGTAGGCATACACATGTCTCCAATTTAAAAAAAAGCACAAGTTTTCAGACAGTAAAGCTTGGGAACATACATTTTCTCCTGACTTTTCTGTATAGAAAGAACAACGATAGAAATATGAAAACATAAAAAAGGGAAGGACGACGTTGAATGGTGACGGGGGTAGTATATCATGGTCCGTGTATAGTGTTCATTTTTCTAAGAAAGACTGAATTTAACGGGATTCGATAATAATAGCTTTGACATTACTATCCCTTGCTTGTCCGTAAAGTATCTATGTAAGTAGTGGGAGTGGGAATACGCAAAAGTAAAAGAATTATACCAAACTGACTTTTTCACTGGGGCTCCTTCTAAGTTTTAGTTTTAGCACATATTACTATTATTTTTGGGAAAAAACTAGCCTCTGAATTTCTCATGAGAGAGAAAGAGAGACTGCGAGGGATGGAGACAGCAGCACGAAAAGAAGAGAGAATGTTGCCATTCACAAAGAGTTGGAGAGACTACATACACGTTCAGAGCGAGTGAGAGAGAGAGAGGGAAGCAAAAACCTACTTTTCGTCACACACTTCCCTTTTTTGCCATATACCACTCCAGTTTTCCGTGTCCTGCCATGTTGGATTACTCTGTACTCGCACCAAAAGTGCTGCCAGGCTCCACACGTTTTCTCGTTTTCACCAGGAATGGAAACAGAAAGCAGAAGAACGAAAACCAAACTAGTCGCAGTCTCTGTTGTAACAATACCGTGGTGTGTTGTTGCTTTCATAATATTCATATCAGAGACGTTTAGAAAGCGCGTGTGTGCATATACGTTTTTGTACATACCATCTGTATCTATAATGTTCGTCTGTGTGTTCCTTTCCACCATTGTCTCTCTAGTGTGCTGCTGAACAGCATTGTTCTCTTCTTGCAAACTTACCACGGGGTTTTCCCTCTCTCTCTCTCTCTCCCTTTTTCTCTAGCTGGCTTGGCGTGCTGGCTTTTGGTTGAAGACGACAACACCAACTCCAAAAAAGCAGAGTAAGCAATCTTCTCAACTTCACCTCGTCTCTGTTCCCTTCCCCTTTTCAGTTCCACTTCAGGTTTCTTCTGACTTTCACCAACGAACTGCGAGCTGGTGTACCACACAGGACGAGTCGGACTCTCTCTCTCTTTTCAGTTTTCGAGAGAAGCTTCACGTATGTAGACTCAAGAACGTTGCCTGCATAAAAGTTTGCATAAAAAGGGGGAAAAGTTTGGACAGAAAGAGAGAAAGCGATAGAAAGAAAGAAAGGAAGAGAAGGTAAGAAGGCGGAGGAAAACAAAAGGAATAAAAATGACAGAAGAAAATAAGATACATGAGCCAGATTGTATTGTCTTGTTGGCCTTTCTTCTTATTGTTGGTGTGGCCTTCCTCTTTTCCACAAATAAATACATGCACACACATACACTCTCTCTTTTTTCTCTTACACTCAGTCTAATTTTCTCTTCTGAGGTGATTTCCCATGAAATTTTGTTTCTTTCTAGTTACCTGTAGGTAAACAAATAAATATTATATGGAATGTTTTCTCGTTATTCCTTTTTACCTTTGTTGTTAACCTAGTCGCTCTGTCTTGCTCGCTTTCTGTCTCCTTCCTTTTGTGAGAAGTTTTATCTTTCACGGTCTCTCACGTGCTTGTAAGTCTAGTGAGTTTGCGTACCTGCAGCCAAGACGACATAAACATGAATAGCCCTGGTTTTGTGTGTGGACCCAAGGCGTAATATAATAGTGTTTTGTTAAATTGCAAAACATAGGCAGAAAAGAGTTTTCACCTTTTGTACAGGTATCGCTGCATGAAAACACGTGCATCTCAGCTTTCCCTGTTATCCTGCTTCCCACCATCGTCTGGCATACTTGCTACATAGTTCATACCTAGTCTTCTTTCTGCTCCAGACAGATTCTACGTAGATTACGTCCCTCTGAAAATGAATTTGTTTCTTTGTAGACATGTGCTCCCTTGTGCTTTTGTGTCTCTGTGGTTGTTGACGTGGTCATGAATTTCGGTTTATTATGTACGTTAAAATGATGTAAAAACTGAAATGCACACTTTTTATGACCATCCTCTTTCCACTTTCTACCATATATACACGTTCATATTTCCCTTCTAACCTTTTGTGCGTGTCCGTGTGTATGTGTTTGAGAGTAATGTGCTGCGGTGAAATTGTGATCGTAATCCCGCACCGTTTTATAGTCGGTTGCATAAAATAAAAGATGAAAAGGGAAATGTGACTGTGAAGTGAAAAGAACTCCCCGGATAAATCCTCCTCTTGTGGTAATGATTATATCACACAGAGACAAGTATGCAACATATTATATAAGTAGGTGGTAGATATACATATGTATGCACACGTAAGAAAATAAACCAACACCAACGAACCACCCGGTTCTGCAGGAGACATATTCAAAAAAAGATACTGTTGCTAACACCGCTGCTGCTGGTGCTGCTGCTGCAATAATACTGCATTGCATTATCTACCACCCCACCAGACATACAAATTTTGCCAACGACTTTGCGGAAAACCAATAAAATACCGATATCAACGAATATCAAGACAACATAGATAAAGTAATATAAAGCAGTTAGGTAATGTAACTTGCTGTTGTGTACTTTTCCCTCGCTCTTTTCAACCCGACGAACAAGACTATATAACGGGACGAAAAAAATTACAGTAAGGAGCCAGCCGTGTCAAAGTATATGTGTGGCGAATACTAACTTCGAAATAATCTCCCGCTTTGGCTACTCCCTCCCGCTCACTTGCTGGCAAGTGGCAATCTTCCTATTCAATTCAAATAAACNTATGTGTGGCGAATACTAACTTCGAAATAATCTCCCGCTTTGGCTACTCCCTCCCGCTCACTTGCTAGCAAGTGGCAATCTTCCTATTCAATTCAAATAAACTGCTTGTTTGATGCTGTTGATTGTATAACGATATCTTAACAAGCCTTTGCTTCAACACACAAAAAAGACCCAATGAACAACGTCTTGTTGCTATAGTGTTCTCCTTCCGGTAAATGGAACCTCTTTATTAGTTCGTATTGGAAATTCACCGCACGGAAAACCATTATTCTTCTAGGAAAAAGTCATAAGAGTTATGTACAAACACTGCTTGACTGTCTCGGTGACTATCGTTGTTCTTTCTGGTATAAGCACTTTTGTAAGTACGCAGATCAAGATAGACAGATCAAGAGAAGACAGTAAAAAACAACAAAAAAAGATAACAGAGACATGACATGTGTGTGAGGAGATCAAAGTTAACAAGTAATCCAATTTTAACGTTCAGCCATTCAGCATGAGACTATCATAATAACCTTGTTGTGAATGCCAAAACAAGAGGAATCGACGTCGGGCGCAGAGTGCATATCTTGGTAAATAACTGCAGCGAAAGCGACATTCTTGTAAGAAGTAGTAACCTCGCACTTTTTCATTGTCAGAGAACATGTGTACCTATATGACATGATATAGAGGGGAAAGTGTCTTTGGGAAGAAAGTGATTTAGAAAGGCACAGGCAACGTTTTAGGAGTAAGATTTTTTGTCATTTAACTCACAGTCTATAAAAGTATCCAGATATAAAATATAAAATATGCAGTTACACACATTGCAAAAACTCATAAACCTGATATCATAAAATAGAGAGTTGTAAACATAATTTAAAAAAATATGGGTGCGTTGTAGCAAGTAGTCCTTTCTGACGTGATAAACGAAACTGGTTTTTTTATGTTGTCAAAAGGCGGCAAGAGGAAAATTATCTATCACCTTAGCAATTGCGTTCCCACTGAGACTGTAGTTTATTCCTTCTTTATTTCAAATTTCATTTTTCCGATTTTCATGATAAACTAGTTTTTCTTTTCTGCCATGGGAAATAACAGAAAAATGGGATTTTGAATTACCTTGAAGCGTATCTAGTCTCGGTGAGAGTTTCAACTGTCAAGGATATATGTTAGATTTTACAACTTTTTTTCTTTTTCCCTCTGTAACGTTGAGGGTGTCACTGTCACTGCTACACGTGTACTTGTCTTATGTAAGCACGTATATCTATCTGTACACCGTGGAAAAATGTTTAATGAAGATTTAATGTGTGCCTGAGTCTTGGCTTATAACTGCCTATATGCATACATATACAGTGATCTTATGCAATATATGTTGTTATATGATACGTACATTTCATCTTTTCACTGGGAACGTCATTCTGCCACTCAAAATCCCTATTATGCTTAATGCCAAAACTTTTGCATTCACAAGTTTACTCTTTTCTCAAACTATTTTCTGCTTTCCAAGTTCGCTGCAGTAGTTGTAGAAAAATGTGTAGGTGCTTAGTTAGATACATTGTCTCGTCCACATTCATTCATACGTGAAGTAGGGATCCGACTCAACAAAGTGTGTTAGATCCGAAAGAGATTGAGTTGGGTTGAAGAAACATTGGGGAAAACTTGCACAATTATCATTGGGAGGCACCAGAATGCTGTAATATACATAATTCAAGCTAGTTACAGAATCCCTGGTTATCATTTAATAAGCCAGCAGCCTAATGCGAGCGGTGGAGCGGTAAAAATTCATTTATAGATGGGGGCTGATACGCGGACAAGCTCAAGTCTAGCAATCGTAAAGTAAATAGATAGCAATACGTACATCAACCTGAATCCTGCACTCAACGATTTTAAAATTTGGGCTAACTAAATATAAAGATTTATATTCAATATTATCTGTGGATTGGACCGATTCCCTTACGAATAATCTCGTCATGCGATACTATAGCCATCTTTAATTAATTTTAGAAAAAATCCTATTCCCAATCCGAAAATTCAAAAAAATTGAAAGATTCTTTGATGGCTATGAAGCAGCCCAATATGGCCGGACGGTCAGACAACCTGAAATTACTAACCTAGTTGGTTTTGCTGCACCGTCTGATAATCTTATGATTATAGATATGTCCAAAAAAGGCCCAGAGCCCAGGAAAATGATTGCTTTTAAATTTCATATTGAGTATGGGCACGACACGGTGAAGAATTTTGAGCGCAGAGTCAGCACTAGTCAGCAGAGACAATTTACGAGAAACCGGGCATTATGCTAAAAGTAGTAATCTACGAATCCTTGTACAGTTCCTGTAACATGCTGTATTATAGGTTTAAGCTTATGGCTCAGAATGCGCATATTCACTACTGCTAGTTTTTTTTATAATATATTATGAATGTCAGTTTCAGTCATCGTATCATGCTGATTGCAATTTTATCTTCTATACGACTTATAACTAACAGGGGGGAGTGGAGGAAGGGAAAGAACCATATCAAATTTCATTTAAATTATGATGAAATGAAACCTTTCTATTTTCAAAAGTTTTCAATGTTCTTTTTGTGTGGATTATTAGTACGTAAGGGTTTACGCTACCACCAAACCAACTGGAAGGTGAAAGCCAGTGGAAAATGACTCGCGTATGTTTTAAGTACTCATCCACCTAAAAAATAGAGTATCTTTGAGGGCTTATTAACCACAGAGAACATTAAGAACGTGGTTGGAAGTAGTAAAAGTTGGGAAAGTCATTTCGTGGTTACCTTTACAGCACGTTAATTAAAAACGTTTAATGTTAAAGGTTTTTTGGAAAGGAGTGCATGCCTGATATGCATACCCGCACAGTCTCGGAAAAATATTAGTATATACTAACCACGCTTACGGGAAACTATAATGCATAAACCACATCCACTTCTTGGGTCTACATACCTCGTTCTCTCTCTCCGGCATGAGTATAAAGTGAGTACAAATTTTATCTACTTCTCCAGCTACTTTATTATGGTGCACTTTGGTAGTGTGCCGTATTTATAAACGTTTAGTTCACCCGGCCGTCCACCATACATCACGATAGCTTCTAAATTAAAACGAATTTACAAATACTGTTTTCGCTAATTTATCGATATGATCAACCGCTCCGGCAAGTTCGATTTACCGTTTTTGCAAAGTTTAATAAGGACTGGTTGACCCACCTAGACCCGTTTGACCTTCAAAGGTTACCAAAAGTAAAACATTGTTTTGCTAGCACGATGGTAACTCCGATTGAGACGAGTTTCGACAACGAACTCGTAAAGGATACATTGTCTATTAACGCCATGTAAAACTCCCACTACTTGTGCTTACACAAAACAGTGTTCTTTTTTATTATTACTCTGACCACATCTGTCCTCATCTTTATAATCATAATCATCATATTCCCAATGCAGACAGGGTTTTCGACAGTCGATTTGTCATTGCGGGGGTTTTAACCCAAGGAATAAGAAATAAATGGCCACATAACACATTTCACAAGCAAAACTTTAGAAACAGCTAAAGGCACGCCATTTCTATAGGGGTTTATTACAAGTCCAAGAAGAATTTCAGTTCTTTGTTCAAATTGACGTTCGTATCCGAGAGCATTTCTGCAGGTTGAGCCTTGAGCAGTGCAGTGGAAGATATACACGGCTTAAGGGAGAGGGAGACTTCAAATGCGCGATGATATCTAACAAACTGTTATCAATGCAATGCTTTTCTTATGGCAAAACCAAACCTTCATACAGTATTACCGTCTTTATCTTTGGTCAATCTGACACCAAACTTGACCAGAATTGTAAAGAAAAGTGCAGGCTATCTGTACTTGTCCGAATAGACATGTAACCAGAAAGTCAATATTTCTTAGACCGTCTACATATTTTAACTTCAACAATTAGTATATATCTTACTTATGTCTGTAGCACCTATGATGGACCAACAGAGATGGCCTGAGCCTAAACTTTTCTCTACGGTATGAAGGACGGTTGGTTTTGCCGTCATAAAAGTATTGATAACAGTTAGTTGTCATGGCCTTAAATGTCCACCCTCTTCTATTATCACGATAACATTTTTATGATTGGTTTACGAGGTTTATGTATCCAACAACGATTTTGATGTTTAAATATTATGGCAAAAGTGCTCTGAAATCATGGAATTTAATTACCTAGCTCGTAATGTGTTCGTTTTTATTTTTACCATATGCGCCGCCGTCAGCACCAGCCCCAATATAAAATGAAATGAGGAAATACAATTTTTACTAAAAAAGATTTCAAAAAATCTTTTTTAAAACAAAATTAAGTCTACCAAAACGGTTGGATTTACTAGCCTTTCTACTTTACTCTGTATGAACAACCTAAGGAAATACAAGTCACTTACAAACAGCCGCATCCATAAAGAAATGGCTAGGTTTGAGCTTGAAATACAAAAAAATGTTACAGCTTTCACATAACCACTCTATTTTTCCTTGTCACGGGTCACGAACAAAGTATGAAGAAACGACTCCACACAAATGTGGAAAAAGGCATGTTTTTGTCAGAATAAAATATTATGTACATACGAATGTACAACTTCCGCGTAAGTGAACGAAGTAAAAGGACTGCTCTCTCTCTCTATCTCTCTCTCTCTCTCTCTGTGTGCATGAGTTGGTCACCAGAGACTATTTACAAAGAGAAATGAAATGATTTCGTTGTTAATTTTCCCTCTAGTGCAATTCCATACGTAAGGTTTACTGCATAATACTGACAGTAACTTTCTACATAGCAATGTATTGTTTTGTCGACAAAAATACTACTGATGTCTGCGTCTTTTTGATGGTTTTTGAAGTTGATTAATTACCAGTCATAGAATGTAAGATAGGATGATTTGATGGGAGTACGAAAAATGACTGCTTTATCCAATTGCCCGTATTCATCATCATGATATTCCAGGATGGGAATGTATTTGTACTATGTACCGTTATCTTTAATGTTCATCTGCTCCCAGCAAATCTTATCGGAGAATCTTTTTTGTCCTCTCATACGTTCAGAGATATGGAGAAAAGCACAGAGAACTCAATCTGAATGGATGGATGTATTATATAAGAGCATTACATTACAATCCGGACTCTGGACAAATTCAATAGTTGTTAATGAAAGTGCCGAGTCGGAGGGAATGTTTGCGTAGCATAATTTATGTTCATGCTGCCAAGGTTGCCATTCGGAAATGACTTGCTCATTATTTGCTGGCACAGAAATGATCTTTTTGTACATCTCTCTCAATGTGTGTGCGTGTTCTCGTGGTTCAGTCGTGTCGTATCTGAATTTCAGTAATGCCATCCACCAAGGTTTCGGGCAGTGGGAAATAAAAAGTATTTTCTCTGCACTTAATACGAGCTCAGTGGTACGAGTTGATTCAATAAAATAAAATGACAGAAGTTCCCGTAGAAGTCGGGTACAGGTCCTATATAAGGCTTCTCCGTAAAAAATGGGACATTGTTTACCACAGCAAGGATTTGTACTTTTCCCACGCCAACAAAATTCTTGAGCCGTACTATGACAGAACCTCAAAAGAGTTCCATGGAGCGGAAACAAACCCAACACGATTGGCAATCGTAAAATTTATTGATCAGTTTCGAGACGGGCCGGGGGTCTACGACCCTGATGATTTCAGTGATCCCTTAAAGCACAGTAAAAATTATGCTAAGAGAACTCGTGCATCTAAACCTTACCGCGCTGGTCGTCATCAACAAAGTCATTCCAGTTTGTGTGCCGCCATCCGGGAAAGCGTCTACCAGTTTCAGGAGGTCAAACCGCATGTACGGCCACTGCTACCTGGAGGAATTCACCCTTTAAAGTACACATTCGTTGTGGAGAGTCACCCATACGGAAAAATGATTGGGCGGATTTGGACCCACATTTTTGTGCCGACACCGGTAAACTATGAAACCGTTGATGACTTGGAGAGACAAGGATACATCGAGTTGCTCTTAGAAGCTTGCAGAGAGCTGCACAACATGATCATACTTGAGCCGATATTAGCTTCCTTCTACGCCACTTTCTGGATTCGGGTATTTTGGTGGTCGAAACTCGTCGTGAAAGTAATGTACACCTTGTCAATCATGCATAGCTGTCATAATCCCCACAAATGGGAACGAAACTTGTTCCATTTTTTGCTCACATCGATTGCTCATTTTGAACTGGTGGGACACATGCAACTTCACCCGTTGGCGAAGTACAAACAACCCGATCGATTTCATGATACGGAGTCTCTAAACGAATTAAAATATTTCAAGGATTTCGTTCCGACGATTACTCAAAAGGTTTTGGTGCTCTTTCGGGATGAGGAAAGAGAGATTGATCGGCCCAAGAAAGTAATGAAAACGTTGCATTTTCTGAATCTCTTCGTGCTGTGGTACAATTATTTGTTTGGGATTGATCATTGGATGTCGTCCTCCTACCGCCGTTTTAGTTAAAAGTTACAAGCACACTAAAACAAGATAGAGATACTTTTTGAGGATCTTAAGTTTAGTACCATTTGAAATGTATTATTTTATCAGCGTTTATATATGACTGTTCTTTCTTTGTTAAAGATTATAGAATAAAATAGCAACAAAACTGTGCTCCTCTCAACAAACAGTACTATTTACATTGCCAATTTATGTCGCCAAAAATTCGCTGAACAAACGTTTCCTCTTGTAATAATGTGATCATCGCTCCAAATTAGGCACATAATTATGTTTATCTTTTCTATATATGCTGGGGAGCGGTAATATTTTGCGGGAATATTCTGTATTTACTCTCGTTTGCCCATATAAGGTAGACATTGTGCGGCAGCAAAGGTTGTTTGCTGAACAAACAATCACGAAAAATCATATCGCGAAAGGTTCGGCAGTGTAATTTTGGGGTTGATAGATACCACACAGGCGGCTTTAAACCGTTTTTGTGCGCCAAGTCGTTTGCATCCAAGCACATATATCTCTTCCTTCTTTGAGGAAGGCCTGCCTGCGTCATCCAGTGTAATCATATTAATCCGGCGTGCAAACTCATTTTAATTCTAACCTGAACCGAGAACCATCACGTCGTAAAATTATGAGGGCTCCGTCGACCCTTTATTACAACAGGCAATATTACAGTTTTGTCCTGAAGTTTTGTATTTTCAAACATCACATCAGTGTGTGTACACTGTACACGTCACATCCTTGCCATAAGACCTTTAGAAACATTAACAGCGGACCAAAAAAAGTCTCCCCGTAATCTGGTCCTTATAAAAAATGGAATTTCTATGAATAAGGAATGCTCCTAATGTGATTCATTTATTATTCAATAAAGCAAAACATTGAAGCCTCCTTGCATCAACACTTCTGCTGACTTCTTTCGCCTTGCCACTGCCTCAACTCTCCAAGTACGTACAAGTGCAGGCGCCTTCTATTGAATAAAAAAAACTTTGTCGATTATATAAATTGATGTTCGAATCTTCGTGTTTTCCTTTCTATTGTGTGTGTCAGGAAAAGTTATTGTTAGTTAATCTGGTCCCTACTGGCAATATACGGGCGGGACATGGTATTACGCGATCCAACAAACGATGAAAAAGTTTTCACTTTGCAAAATAAAGTTGCTCCTTGAATCTTTCGGCGTCTCCACTTCAAAAACACTTTCTCGTGATTTTGTGAGCCCCACTTTTGAAAGAAAATGTAAACACACTTTCTATCCACATCCACACATCCAAACGTGTACAGTACTCTTTTCTATGAAACTCCAGCTTCAGACAAAGGGGCGATGCGTGTAAATTAGAAAAAAACGTAATTTTAAGAGTTCTATTCAAAACTCTCAAAGGGATTCTTTCATTATTTCACAATATACGCAAGCTTCTTCCTGAACATGTTTTTATGTAAGCCTTCTTTTCTGTACTTTGTTAATGATTGCCTTGCCCACTCTGGTTCCTCTAGTACCACCCTTTCTCCTTACAAATGAAATGGGACGTGGGTCATACAAATAAAAAACGGAGAGCGTGCACTGGCATGTACGATAAAAAATTTGTGACGTTTGTGTTTGTTGTATAAACCCTCTCATAGCCACATGCTTTTTAAAGAAAAATAATATATAAACAACAAGCACATCAAAAAGCGACGAAGTAATACGGAATCGATGGTGTATCGTTAAATTTTCTTATCTAAAATAGTAAAAAAGAAGAAAAACTACAACCCCTAAATGGGATTTTGTAATTGAGTTTAAATTACCAATTTGGTATGGTATTTGTTTTCCAGTTTCAATTATTTTAAATGAAACATCTGAACAGATAGGCTAAACGATAAGGAAAAAAATCAGTATGGAAGGTGACTTCACTCTTCCATACTTCACTCCACTTCACTCCAGAAAATGTCAGTATTCCTATTGACAGAGATGCATTCATTTTTTCATTCTGACATCTGTCGAATCTATCCTGCTCTGAGGATCAAAAACTGATAAACATAAACTTGAGTAAATATATTTAGCAGGTATGCACATTTCTATCACTTTCTAGTTATTACAGTTTTCAATTAGGAAAGGGTGTTCTTTAGCTTTTTGGAGTACATCCAGCTTGCAGCAGGTTCCAAAATTAGAGGTTCACCTCATCGGTGAATTCTATTGATTATAACTTGAAACTAACCATCTATTAACTCCACAAACAATTTCAAATTCTTGTCTCTTGTCAGACGGACAGCCGGACGGGTAAGGAGTAATCAATAAGTAGCTTTGTTTAATAACATCCCAAAAACTTCCTTGTAGACCTTCCTATTGGCTTTGATCTCACGTAGGTAGCATGTCCAGCTTTCATTTTAGGCAAGCATGCATGCAACTTGATTACGTTACACTTCCATTATGAAGTCTTTTCTCCCGAAATAATGTAACACGTCTCGCGGTGTGTACGGTTTAAGTTAAATAGACTGGTCCATCTTTAAAAAAAACCAGGCCGGCGCATTAATGAATAGTCTTGGGAAATAAAACATTCTCTCCTTCTCTTCGCATTGCGACTGCTGCGGGATCGAGTATAATTTTTAATACTGACGATGTACCCTAATACCTATGCTTAAAACACTAACTTCTGACGCACCCTTTTCCAAGTGCATGGTTTGCTGAGTATTTATCCAAGACTGAGTTAAAGTTTCCACAACTATTGTTGTTGTTTGGAAGAGGTAATATGTGTTAAACGTTAGCAGCTAAACCAAGTAAAAACTGCTATATAAGTGAAAGCAATGGAAATTTAATGTAGGTTTGGTGGTTCGTTGAACTCAGAGAAGGACGAAAATTTCCTCATACATTTTAAATAGGAGATGGGTAGAAAAGAGATTTATTCATTCAAGAACAAAGCGATTCTTTTGACCAGGCCGCAAGTCGTGGAGAGACTCTACCTTTGGAGAGGATTGCTTTCGTTCATCGCAGACAGAATATAATAATATCAAATATCTCAATAAAACTTGCAAAGCACAGCAGATATAGATTATGTGCAGACAGCTTGCTGATGTCGTATAACTCGTTTTCACAGCATCTTATTTTTGACTGGCCGCCTTGAAAACATTACGAAAATTTGTTGAATTTTTTTTTCATCTATAATAATATTACGAGATCACACAAAGAATATTTGACAGACAAGTTATACAAAGTAAAAAAAAATCTGACGAAAAGTCGTTGGGAATATATTGGGCATTGGAATGCGACGTTTATAATTTGTAATTAATATTCCATGGAATGTTGATGCTTCTGTTTAACGAAGAGGTTTGCCGCACTTTTTGGGGGCTTTGAGAGTTCCTAAAAGCCTGGTGAACCTCGAAGAGACCTTCAAAGTTTGTTTGCACAGCCACAGAGACTTTACACAAAGAAAAATCTTGTACAAGTAACCTTTTTAGTTGTAAACTCCGTTTTTGAAAGTTTAATCATAGCGTGGTGAGTGAAGACCCAAGTTTCCTACCATATAAGCTTCGAACGTTTGCTTATACACATGTATACTACGAAAAGCTTATACATAAATACCTTTACGGAATATTATTTCCATAAAAATTAGGACAGCTTTTCTGATCATTTTAGTTGCAAACGTGGAATACTTATTAGGGATCCAATTCCTTTGTGTACACCACTTTTCCCGAGTTGCTAGTATTTTTCCCCATTTCCCCAACCCCTTAAAAAGGCGTGCATTACGTATGCATCGTTTCCCTCCACTGAACTAATTGCAAGTTTGTTCTACAAACCTAGCTGGAATGTTGGAATTATTGAATTTAGAATACAGTTTACATGTGTATGAATACAAATGGAAACTGGAAAGTACTAGACACAGCGAAAAATTAGTGGCAAGTCAAACGTGGTAAACTTTTATCCTGTTTTTCATCAACGGTGTACTTACATATTGTTAGTCGGTGAATAGATACGGATTTTGTGTGGGCCTACCTCCATATGCGTCATTGTATCATCGAAAAAGGGTTTTTTATGGAATCTGCGTTTAAAATGACAGACAAGGTAATATTTTTAATTATTATGATCACCGTAAAAATAAATTACTAACTGCTTGTACATATCTGTATTGCAAATTGTAATTTAATAACACGACATTAATAGACGCCATGAACTTCTGAAATTTCTCCTAGCGAGAAAACTTGTACGTTTGCGGGGATGGGACAATCTCTCGTTAGCGGGGGTAGTAGGTATGTGTACTTATCTGTGCTTTATGTGTTATGTTCAATGTTATTTGGAACCAAGTGTGATAGAGTAAATACCGCAAATGTTTTCACTACTTTAACGAGTACGTTCCTTACGTCAGTCCATTATCATATTGTCCATAAGCATATTGAACATTAACTAATAACTGCTACATATATATGCAATCAAAGAAAGTAATTCTAAAATGTTCCCGAATTCCCAATTCCAGCTTCATTTGTGCTGTCAATGGCGAAATTACAACTTCAGCTCTAACTTGAAATGACAAAGTATGAAAAAGTTTGGCAGAATTCTATTTATATGTAAAGTAGAAGAACATACCCAACGCGATTTTCTGCTCATANAGAACATACCCAACGCGATTTGCTGCTCATATACCAAAAAATGGGAAAACGTTTAAAATGCTTCTGGGAGGATACTTAAGAATTATTCAAGCAAACGTAAAGAAGTTTACGTAATTGCTTACGCTTCTTTTATTTTTACGGTTTACTCCCTTGAATTCCATTTGGGGAAGGGATAGCGAACAGTCAACAATGTAAAAGGTTTGGTCTGTTCTTTAATCTTGACAACCCATAAATTTACGATTACCATCACGCACCACCAGTGCGCTTCTTGCGGTTATACTTTCACCGTGCTTCATGTAGCAACGCAACTGCAATGCCACTCCAGGTGTATCGTACCGGATTTGTTTGTTTAAGGAATACAAACGATTCGGGTATTAGCTGGTCACAGGGAGCGCGATGCAGATGAGCGCGTATAATAAAAGATGATAAGGACTATAAACATGAATTATTGTCAAAATACGTGCCTAGAATGAAATTAAAATTTGTACGTAAATTATGTCTAGTAGTAACATGGAAATTATAGTGCATGGCAGTTTGCCAGCGTTGACGCCTTATGGGACGACATACGAGAAACAAAGGACAATTTCCACTCTTCACTGACGCTTCCATGTTGCGTCACAAGAAATAAGATGGCTTCGTGTTTAGTTTGTTTGGAGTATCCACTACAATAACCATCACAATTTTGCCTGTTACACTATTCTACAAAACAAGTAGATGTGTCCAAGGCTCGCAGGTGTTGTGATGTGAACTTGTGCAGGTGAAAGTATACTTCTACAGCCTTAATTCCTAAACCTGATTCGTATTCCCCGTAAACTACAAAAATACATGTATGCGTGCAAATGCAGTTCCCAACAGGCGGACACGAGAACACCCAATTTATGACTCTCCGTGTTTCAGCTGGAGTAAACTTTCATTTATTTTTCTTTCTCCCCCTTCCTACCACTCGTTTGTGACTGTCAGTCGCATCAAACGAAACGGCAACGAGGGAAGATAGTGACTCGCCTGCCTACACTACCACAGAAATGATAGCAATACTAATGAGGTGCAATGCGAAGTAACCGAGACCATTTCCCTTACAAAGGCCAAATGGCTACACAAGAAGACTTTCCTTCATTTCTTCTTTTGACTCTCAAGTCCGTTAAATCCCCAGCCCGGTTAGAGTATTGCCTGGATAAAATAAACATCTCCAGTGCGAGTGTGCCCAGTTGCGTACAGTGACAGTCTGTTGAGTAAATGTAATATACTCGAGGACACAAACGGAAGGGTTTTATTAGTTTAATTTTTATAGCGTCTTCCGCTGTCACAGTTCTCATCACTTACCTTGACTGGTTGGTTTGCTACCAAGAGTTTCTGGAATGGAATGCGTAGAAATAAATAGGGTTGATAGGACCCCTTAAAATATCTTTCGTGTTCCTGTATCTTTCTTCATTTTTTCCTTGAGCGACAGCACCAGTACATGTATGTGTATACATCGTGATCAGGAGAAAACGAGATCAGAAACATTGGTGTTTATTGGAGTGTCAAGGACCAACAACCATATATGTTCCGGATGCGTGTCTTTCACTTTGATGTCTCTGGTGAGCAGCTGTAAAATCGGATTTTGTAGGCGCGGTTGTCGCTATAAATTTTGTCGTAAAACCATACGCTCAAAGAGCCAAGTGTTTGGGGAAACTTTCTCCGTTTTAGGTCATCCATTGTGACTGCACTTATTACCCTTCGTGCTGACGGCGAAATCAGTAAATTCGTCCGTATGCAGGAGTCAAGAGTAATGTATCAATGGAGCGAACAATGAGCTACAATACTTCTTTGATTTTATTGTTAAGCGTAATTGTATGGAGATAGAGAAAATTCCAGAAATTTTCACATGTGCTAGTAACTAATCAAGGTAGTGAGTGTAGATTGAGAACAGAGATGGGAGAGATGAGGAGTTATTCTCCTTGCTTCTGTGACTTCTATATTTTTAACGGAAAGCTGAAGTCAAAACTAGAGAGCAGTGGAAACTGCTGCCACCAGCAGTAGTGAACATACCTAATTTTAAAGGTGAATACTAAAATTTTAGTGCTACATTAAAAAATTGAAAGTTATGAGGCACGGCATGGACCCTCTTACCGCAGGTTGCATAGTTACAATGACTGAAAAGGAAACTTAAATAACTGACTTAAAAGGTTTTGACACCACAGCAACAGTTAGCTAATCAAAACTTTTTGATCATTTTACGGTATTTGGTAAGGTACGAAACGAATAAAAAATTCTTAACCATGGCTGCTTTCTTCACGAAAACATCGTTTAAAAGCTTCAAAGAAGCACTTATTGACGCGATTTTTGAAAGGAGCATGTTTAGTTACATAGAGACGAAACCAGATTAAAAAATGTGAATGCCAAGAAAAGACTGTTGTTGTTGTTACTCCAAGACCAAGGCACTGAAAAACAAACTTTTCCATGTAATTTTTGTAATGAAATAACCGGTAGTAATACAAGTATCTGTGGAATTTCTTTCATTTTGCTGTACGTATCCATTGGATCGACGAATAAGTTTTGAGAGAGGATATGGACTTTTCATTTGAAATGCACGGTTTCACAAGAAGCCAGACCGGGGTTCAAGATCTTAACATTTTTAAATATGGGCTTCATAGGAACATTGTATTGTAAGACGAGTAACTCATGAATGAGTTCATACGTGTTCTATTGATTTTAGTGTGTATAATGTATATGATTTTGAAATTAAATGCAAGAAACTTCAAGTTGCTATTTCTTTCATTGACATTATATAACCGTCACGAAGTTACTTAGGTACATTTATTTTATTGCAGTGATTTTCTATTATTTAACAGATTTAAAGTTGGTATTGGTCTCACTGTAACCATTAAATATTTTCACCGTTGCCGTCAGTCCTTGACAAAGGGTTGATTGCTTCTCAAAAGGTTTCTATTGTTACCTATTGAAGTTGTATGTTCTTA
This sequence comes from Callyntrura sp. NNG-2020, assembly GCA_027744055.1. NCBI lineage: Eukaryota > Metazoa > Arthropoda > Collembola > Entomobryomorpha > Paronellidae > Callyntrura > Callyntrura sp. NNG-2020. The sequence continues at coordinate 9,598 of JAHZNE010004547.1, read as the reverse complement.
AGGTCGATGGCTAGAAACCGAAAATCATAAATTCAAACGACTACATAATGTTCGTAGCTGCGTGGTTTGGTTTATGTTGCGTAGCTCCACATTGTCTTCGATAGGTAGTCGTAGACGTGACCATGGAACCAAACGAGAACGAGACTTTCATTTATAATCAAGTCAAGTATAAGCGAGCATTACCAAAAGATTGGGGAAAGTTTGGTCGACAAAAATAATTTTTTTATCTCAAAATGAGCTTGTCAACCTGTCAATTCATACAATCTACTAGATTACGTTAGTTCAACTTGTTTGAACTACTACCAATAAGACGTCTTTTGGTGAGGTCTAGAAACCCTTTAGACAATTCCTACATCGCATGACGTGATGACTCATACATAAGGGGCACAGGGCCAATGGAAAGTGGCAACTGGAAAAATACCGTTTGTAAAACATGTGTCGATGTCAATTGCCTGTGCGAGGATAAAGTCTTCTTCAGCAACTACATTTAAGCTTCTTTTGATAGCCCAATGAATGAGATATGAAAATATGCATACCTACACATACAGTGGCATTAGTGGGGTGGAGCATCAATTTTCTTTTCAGGCTTTTCCAATTTATTCAAACTAATCAAACGGTGAAATTCTTTGTGTCAATATAAAAGAATACGAGGGCAATTTCTGAAAGGCTGTCCAGATTTTGAATCTATCTCTGTCGTAAAAGACATTGTAACCTTTATTAGAGTAAGAACATTTATTATTAGTTGGAAAACTGAAACTTTGAAGTTCGTATAATATACACTTTTATATGTAGCTCTCTAACTGAAAATTTTAAGCAATTAGAAAACAAGACACTACGTTAAACACGTTATTGCGCATTCCAACTAGATTTTATGCTATCAAGGTCAATAATAGAATCCTAAAGTATCCAAAATTATATGCTATTTTATTCATAATATTCTTGACGCATTATGAGTCGGAGAAAAGAGATTCTATAGAATTGGACAGCTTATGCAGATTAATGACACGTTACTAATACTATATTCGAGGATATGGAGGAACAAAACGCGCTCTAGCTCTAAAATGAAAGGGTTTTTGTGCAAATGGATAAACAAATTGTTGAATGCGATAAATGAAGCGTGAAGAACCCTCTAATGTGGGTTCACTCATCCAAGAACATTTTCAAATACGCACAAAATCAAGGATTTCTTGTTCTCATAAGAAAATTTCCCAGTTCCCCCTAATACTTGGTAAAATGCACGTAAATGTATTTCACATTAGATAGCATGCCTGCCATGCCATTTTGAAAGCCTCACATTGACATAAAAATTGCTTCAAATTACATTAGATAAACTTTTACAATGTGTATGGCTACAATAATTATCGCAGTTGTAATTAAACTACTGCGCTCCCTTATTTGACAACAAAAGGTGGCAAGTATGCTTTCATGGAATCAGTGTCGTAGGGAAATGCCATCAGTTTTAATATTTACATCAAACTAATGCCCCCACACAACAGCGCAGATTAAAGTAGCTATCGGCATATAGCACGTGGCTTTGTATTGGAGTGACAATAATACCAGGCCAGATTACGGCCACACAAACGATTTAATAATAAACGTACTGTACGTTTTTGTTGCCGACATATCATGCCCTTCTGCTACCCATTTTCAGATTTTACATTGGTTCCCGAGGACAGTGTGTAATAAATGTGAAAACGTCTTTACTTTTTGTAACACTCGCACTGTAAACGCAGCTGGGAATTCATTTCTTTTTTATGGCGCTGACATCCCCGGAGGAGATTACAGAGATTAGGAGTGAGAAACTTGCTGTGAAAATGTTATGACGGAACTATCGCGTTTTAAGAATATGGCTGTACCCGTGACGAGTGTAAATACAAGGATGATACAAATATTTCCAGGAGAAAAGAAAGGAGGCATGCGATGATACAGGTTGCGTACAAAACAAAGATAACTATGACGCTTCCTTTGTAAAAATTCAAAGGCTCTACAGGAATATCTTGCTTCATTTCTGTATTACTTTTGAATCTGTACACATCCTGCGCCCGGGTGGTTGTCTGAAGACGCCAGAAAACTTTCATCCAGTACTCGTGTATGCCGACAGCATCCAGTCTTGAAAAGGTATGCCCTAATTCCGTGGATAATTGCGGGTGTTTCATTCTAAATATCCACATTTCCGGAAGGGAGTATGCGGAACTGAGCTCTTTGCCCAAATGACAGTGTCTGTTCCTCAGCTGAGGTTTCCTCGTTTTTCTCCACGCATCTTTATTCATTTCGGTAAGTTTCTGCCAGTAGGCCATTGTTGCCATGTATGGCGCAAACATTGCCAAGTTTGGTTGGAAGGCGAGCCCCTTCATGAATTGCAGGACGTTGGGAAATGTGGCAGGGAAATCCAACAAAACTCGTAAACTGGAATTGCGTTTGTGTCCCACTACAATTTTTTCTGTCATGTTGAACACATACTTAAGCCGGGGGTGGAATGCCAAACGATAATTTCTTGAGACAAGATCGTCCACCGTTTTAATTACGTCGAGCTCTATGGGCTTCACCAGAAGGCTGGTTACAGCCCCAGAGTACAAATTATTCAGAACGAAGCAGCTTGCCAGCCAAAGGAGTAGCAAAACATTTTTTCTGCTTTTACTTTCGGCGAAATTAGTGCTGGTGGGAGTAATGGCGGCGGGAACCGTGGGTTGTAAGAATAATGCACCCACCGCAGTCAACGCCATAGCGGTTCCATCCTTCGGAAGAATTGCGAAGGAGCCAAATGCTGTAATCAGAATACAACTGAGAATTAGAAAGCTCCAACAGAATTTATCGAAAGGGAGTAAAATCACTTTCATATCAATGCCTACGGTATCACTGCCCTGGTCGCAGTACAGGAAGTTAAAGTACTGGTATACTGACAGCACCGCCGAAGCCTTCGTTTTGCTCAATGGAGCGAAATGAGGCGAAACGACACTGGGCACTACGAATGGAATAAGGATTCCCTCAGTTTCGGTGTTACTTTCAAACACTTTCATTATCGCGGAGGGGTCCCCAAGTCCTGTAGCTACTGGGGTAAAGTTACACAGTTGCGCTAACTCGGTTACCAGCTTTCCAATCGCCAGCAACGTTGTGTTCCGACTTTTCATGTATCCGGTAAAACCGTGTATATCAAACGTACGTGCTGGTGCGACGCTGTCCAGGACATCCTGAGATAGGACTCCAACATTGGCTCCTATTAAAACCACGGAGGCGTTCAGATTTGGTATTAGGGTCATTTTTGATCCTCCTATTCGTCCTCAAAGAATAAAACTTATAATGTGAGAAAACCGTCTTGTACTGGTTTAAAATTCAATATAGGATGTAATACAGTCTTAAGATATATAGACTGTGGAAAGCTAAATAACAATGAAATGCCATTAAGTAAAAGTAAAACTCTCTTTTTCGAGCCATTAATGATCATTCGAGTCAGTTACACAATGAACAGCACGTGCTGGATGAAAATTATATCGCAATAAGCTATCAGAATATATGAAGTGATGAAAGGACGTGGCTGTAATGTGGTGTAATCGCGGCGGTTGAAAACATCCGCAACCACGTTCGTGTTACAAATTTAATCCGCAAACACTTAAACGCACGTGCAAGCGTGCCAGCTAAAGCGGGCGTTTGTTACGAAAAGATACAGGGTTGTGGAGTCAATTTCATGCTCTGCGATTTCAAAAAAATTGTGGATTTAAAAAACTAGTAAATTCTTCACACATGCCATTTTACAACTTGTAATTCTATTAAATTGTTTACTTTCTTTAAAACAGCTTTAACCGTAAAAAATGTTGTAAAAGACATTATGAGATGCATGAAAAGAACAATTTAAAACTTCCACGACAAAAAATAGCCAGGACTAGACTAGAATGAACAAACAGCACAATGCATAACCTGGAACAATAGACAAGGAGAAAGTTTTTTTGCATGCTACAGTTTTCCATTAAAAATTTGGAGGTTGTTCTTTCTTGCACAACTACACTTTGCCCGTATGGATTAGCCAAAACCATTAGTGAGGTGGCAAGTATACAGGCTTTTTTATTTAAAAGGTGGTTTTAGCTAATTATGGTTTTTGTTATTGCAGGCAAGGCGCATCAATAATATTATTAAGGTTTATGATAGTGGAACCTTTCTGGTCACTGGTAACTGGTAACCCAAGATCCACCTTCGTTAATCTGTTTGCCCTCCGTCCGTCCGAATATCGTAAACACGTTATTTCGGAAATGAAAGTTATCAGTTACAACCAATCGATATATAACTCGGGGGATTTAAATATGGGTACCTTCGGTAAACCTATAATTAATGGCATCCACTCCAACACCATATTAAAATATATTTAAACCAAAATCGCGTGACGAATTGTGAAATTGCGACATACCGGGGGATTATTTTAAGCAAAATCCATGTTCTTTGTTCAAGTTTTTTTCTTTAAGCCAGTATACATTTGTTGTAACAATTTAATGAACTTTAGAACTAATTAGTAGTTGGGTACTTCGAATTTTTAAACGAAGAACCAAAGAGTTTTACATGAATCCACTTTAAGGTTTTTATCCCTGTCTCTTTATGGCAATGAGCTTCAGTAATACATACACCCTAAGCGCTGCATTTATTGTGTTTTTACTACTATTCCTACTCAATCAGATTGCACAAAGGAAAATGTGGTGGGTGGAGGGATGCCCACTATTATGTGCCTGTGCACGTTCGTTGTTAACTGCAAATAAATTTAATTTAAATTTAAGTTCGACCTTTCCACTTACAATCGATAGCTGTTGTGATGACGTTGTGGTATGCTAAAGTGCAAAAGTGAAATATTAAATAGAAAGTTCTTTTGTCCGGTAATATAATAACTTTCACTCAAAACGTGTTAGATGTATCGTGATAATATATGAGATAAATGTCGTGCATTATCTTGATCAATATTTACTTTCCTGTTGCAGCCGTTGCAGATAAGACAACTGTGGCTTTCCTCTCTACAAATATCTCCGATTTAGGGTTTTTATAAGCAGGTTGATCATTGCAAGTGCAACCAGTTTACAAATACGAATTTCTAGTTACTATACGATATATTGATCGTATCAATGTAATTCTATGCAGATTTTCAACGTAATGATGAGATGCAAGCATGCAAACTTTAGTTGTGAAAATAAACGACAACTTCTCTTCTAATTTCTCTCAGCTACTGAGACTGTTCTTTATTACCAGAGTCGTTTTAAATACTTCTGAATGATAAATCATACATACCACATTGCGATCTAAGAATTAAAGGACAAAACGGGTTAAGTCCATGTATTGGTTTCATTTCGCGTTGCTATAAACTCTCTCTAGGGACTAGAGAATTTTAAAGAGCCATTTTATTGCCAAACGTCACATCTTGCCATCTCACAACTCCTGCTGTTTCATAAAGTGACTTCTACTTCTTGCCAAAACGAAAAAAAACACTTAAAGATGGTATATGATGAAGGAACAACGCTATTTCCCAAATTTGGAAGAGAATATATAATTTTCATATTTTAGTATATCCCATACCGGAGCTAGGAGCATATGTTGTAGTGTTGACTATCATTTTGTTATTCTAGTCCCGCAGTGCTGGGTGAAGCAGAGGAAAAGCTGGTGCCCAGTGTATTGGGGCACCCTGTCTTGTTAGAATGAGCACCTGATGATGCTCGGGCCAGCCCTGTTCATTTCATCCTAGTATGTTTTATGCTTACTACATGTCACAAAGTCACAATTCAAAGGATTTCCTATAAAGTATCTTGGCCATAAAACAGAACCCAGGGAACTTACCTGACAGCATTTTAAATGGGAAACACCCTTCTACCTTACGTTTATACGTGCATAAACCCAAGTCCTCAAATGTTCTACAAGAAAATGAAAATTTCTGGTAAAACATGCAAGGCAGGGAAAGAAAGTAGAATTTGAAGTTAATAAGTTGTTCGGAGTGGAGTGAGAAATACGAACAATTAAGAAGCAGTTTTATGAGTCGTTCAGCCTGTTTTTATGCACACCATAGAATCCATATTGTACGTACCTATCATCATGTTAACTTGGTATGAGCATTCATTTAAAGGCACGTTGTGCTTGTATGTATGTGTGTGTGTGCACGCTTTAGTGGCTTTAGAGCGACTGTATGTAGAGTGCAATATCAAAATTCCAGATTTTCTACAGAAGGAGACGTTTACCACCCTCGTGTATGTTTACTTGGCGCTCACAAAAAAACACCACCACTTTGAGTGTTTTTATTACACGGATTTGGTTTGGACCGCGTTTGTCGCGCTCCTCTCTGTCTTTTAACACGGGCTCTTATTTGCTTGTAATGCAAATAAACGAAAAGGAAATCTAACAAAACTGACGACGGACAAGAGAAGTGTATATGGAAATGAAGAAAAACTAGGGCTATTCTTGTTTGTACCTCTACCTCGACGGGAACTCAGGAACAGAAAATTCTCCTAGAGTTTGTAAGGATACGAAATGCATCCTCTTGTTATTAGGAGAACGTACTCTGCGCCAAAGCTTCTTGAATTTGCTCAATATTTCACCTCTCTGCTGCTGCTGGTAAACCAGACACAAAAAGACAGGGTGAAGGAAATACAGCACCACACGGTACCACACCACTTTACCGTATCACCAGCACTACCACACGTTTACTTCCATGTTCATGTATTATTCTCGGGCAATATTATAAGTGCTACTGCTTCCAAACCGTGATTTGACTTATGATGTCGACAATGATGTTTGTGTAATTTGTAGATGTTGTGTGTGTGTGTGTGTGTGTGTGGCAACCAATCCTGCTGAGTCCATAAATACAAGAGATAGATAGCTCACTCGACCTCTCCACCATTTTCTGTTCGCGATAGTGATTCTTTGTTCAATCAGACTTTTCGTTTCGTTTATCATTTTCCACCCACTGGTGTGTTGCGGTGTATCTGTCACAAACACAAACATGCCGAATATTTTCTGTAAACATTGTAAATTTATGGAAAATTAAGATGTTTTTATTACGTATAATCGTACATGTCTATGAATGTTCAAGCATGCAAGAACAACATTTAATGCAGAGCACCAAGCATGAAGAAATGCACGGATTGAATATCAGATAGGTATACACCTCTTTATTTGGCAAGCGGAGCTAATAGCTATCGCGTGTTAAAGGATAATGTAGTTTACACTCATGATCAAAAGTACATGTGTATGACATGCAGCATTATTTGAGGCATACATACAGTAAGAAGTGCATAATTGTTTTTCAATGGTAATATTTTTGCTAGCTAACAAATATCTTTGATGGCTTTTTCAATTCTCTGTGTAACTTTAAATGACAATCCGCAGTTTAGTGTAGATGTATACGACTTTGAAGTACATAGTTACCGACACCGATCTATACAAGTTTACATGTGTAAGTCATGAGTCGAGTAATTATGTTAGTACAGAGAGGCAGTTTTGGCAAGTTCAATATCCCAATAAATCAGCTCAAAATATGGACTGCCCTATCCCATACCCCTAACATATCCACACAAGTGTGTAGTTGGCACATGTAATATACGCTTAAAATAAGAATAATATTAGTATAAACAATGTATAGAGGATCGCATAAAGGCATAAATCGCAAGTTGAAAAATGGAGCATCTTCGCATTACATGATTCCGCCAACTCGAAATTTGCTGCAGTGATGAAAAACGTTATGTAAGCTACCTTACATCCACCTACAGCCTGAAAATGCGCAAATGCAAAATGTATTTTACAAACAATACATTATTAATCTCTTTTTTAAGACAGAACGTAGTAGTTGTTGCAGTTGCAATATTTAACGATTCGTTATTTTCGCATTTTCATGTGACTAGAATTCACTGCTGCTGCAAGCGAGTCAAATTAGACGTCGAAATATACACATATACGCATAGCTGGAAAATTAGCATTTGTACAAACACATTCTTACAATAATTAGAGTACTATAATGGTGTTTTTGTTGTGATTATAGGCGAAGCTAAGTCAAGCCATCGTTTTTTGAGATGATACCCAGTTAGTTGTAAACCGCCATTGTTCACTTGTTACAAAGTTGTTAATGAGCTTCTCTATCTTCCCTCTCCACGTCTATTATTCTGCATGAATTCTAAAATTTGAGCTGATGCTTACACAACCCCCAACACCATCATGGACTACATTAGAGAATTTGATATTCGACTCGAGAAAGAAATGTACTACGCTGGAGAACTGTTGTCTGGAGTTGTCATTTTGGACACCAGTGAAAATTTCAAACTGAGAGGTAAGCAAAGCATGTCTGTACCCACACATGTCACTCACGTCCTCAAAACTAAACTTTTTGGTGATGTAAATAGATGGAGAGATGCAACTACTGATACAACGTAAACTGTATATTCCTCCCCCTCGTGCTATATATTTCTATCCTTTCTCACAAATTGCCTTTGCTTGTATAATTACGAAAGAAATCCATTACTTTCGCGAATCATGATGACCGCATTACGTTGTTGTCGTTTCTTTCAAGAACTATAATTTCCCCCTCCCAGTTTCCAGTCGCTCACTATTTCTCTAAAAGGGAGTATAATATGCAAGAAACAACCCGGGGATATTTACCATGCAAGTATTGTGAAAAGTTTATGCTTCTCCGTTGAAAATTACACAACGGCTAAAAGGCAGTTTAACCATTAAAAGAAACTAACGACCTAGGTATATTATCCGTAAACTTAGTAAGCACAAGTAAAAGCATCCGTTTTTAAAACTCCTTCAAGAAAAGATGTCTACCAGAAAAAAAGAAAACTACAAAATGTCGTAGCCACCGGGCCGTTATGTACACACAGTACACGTGCTCACGCTCGCGTACATCAATATTAATTCTGGGCGCATATCAACGATGTGTACGTAAACTAACCCTCACGTTTCTGTTTGTTTGCCTTTTTAAAAAAGCAAGAAATGTTTCTATTACAAAAGAAGAAGCGAGTTCTATATGGCAAGCTTGTGTGTAGTCGTTAAAATGGCGTATAGGAGGAGAAAAACATTACTCCCGTTTCCCAGTTTCAGTTGATATTAACTCGATTTTTATGATGATGACAGCCTTAATAAATGCATCCTTCGCTCCGTGGTAATTCTCGTAAGAAAAAAAGCTTTCAAAGTGCACATTAAATCGCTTAATTAAACATCAGTTACCCTTAGACAGTCAATGACGGCTTATCTCAAGAAAGTTTTACTTTGTTTACCAAATTTCTCGCATTTTAGCGAAAGGTAGGTACTTTTATCTCTATTATGTAAAATAGACTATATTGCGTATATATCGACGAAATACATTCATTGTGTCAATAATAACTTTCCCCGTCAGCAAATTTTGTACGTTTCATAACAAAAATGTGTTGTTGTTTTCTTCCTATATCCTATATCTACCCAATGCATTTATGCAACAACACAAAATGATGTAAATCTCAATATTTCAAAAATAAATTTCATGGATCTTTTCTTTCACTCTTCCCATCTTCCATTTTAAGGGAGGTAGATTATCCTCGCTTATAATTACTAAATCACCCACACAAATGTTGTCACGTTTGCACTTCCACTTAAAGCGCTGTTGAAGGGT
>JAHZNE010004546.1:0-16365 GCA_027744055.1 Callyntrura sp. NNG-2020 | reverse complement strand
TAAACCGAACCGAGAACCTGTAAACTAAACAGGTGCGTGGTTAACTCGCAAGGGTTACGTAACTTGCGCTCGGTTGAAGGATAATATCGAATTACGTAAAGAACATACACTATGTAACAAGATGTTATGGACAGAATATTTTTCAAAACTTATTATTACCGGGGCTCTAGTGCAAAATGTATGTTTTATTTTATTTTTAATAAACAATGACGTTATTTATTATTTTAATTTGGAATATTAAAACAATGGTTTATTTATTTCATGGCTGTGTATTATTTCACAGATTCTTATCAAAATGTATACGCACTATTTGCGCTTGGCTCATAATATCATTATTATTTATTGTTATGAATTTTATTATATACAATACATTATTTTTACATTTAGATAAAAACTCGTATTCTCAATGCATACTTAATAAAATGTGACTACTATTGTTGGGTATAATTTAATTATCAATCCGCTGTAAAACTATCAACAAAATACCTGTCTATAACATTTTGTTACACGCTGTATTTCTTTGTTCCTCCGATTTCGTGTGTAAATAGCTTATCATTTTACCATATAACATATACACAAGTGGCACGGTAAAATGTGTAGATTACTACAAAGTTACATCGTTGTTTGCTCTGATAGAAAAGAAGCTCTCTTTGTCTTGTTGAAATGAAACAGATGAACATTACGCCTTACAGAATTTAAGACCTCATATAATACACCTTTTATTTCCCTCGCTTTTACAAAAAAATCGTTTCAAAGGAACAGCAAGGAGATTACAATAGCAGAAAACTGCAACAATAATAAGAACGGAACAACCTTTTAATAAGCCTAATCATCAACCTTATAGTCCTGAGTCATGATTCATGATCCTCTTACGTTTTGTTCCTTGTTGTTCCGCTTATGTTTATCTTTTCAGGAGAAATACACAACGGAATAAAGGAAATTTCAGGTAATTCATACAACAAATACTACGACGAGGACGATTACGTTTTGCTGTCGGCATTATACCTCTGTGTAGTTAGTTACTTTACTTCCTTAAGTTGTGTTCATATAACCTTGCTCTTCAGGTGAATGAAACGATCAAAGAATACGCTGAATTTAACAATATCTACTCAACTTCCCCACAAACTGCAAACAAACACGCTTTATGCAAGATTTGCACATTTATTCTTTCATGGACGGCCAGTTTCCGAGTTCGAAATTCCGAATAGACTGGTTTTGCGTAATTAATCGTACCAAATTTTTACGAAAAAAATTACGCCGCCACAATTCTCCCGTTGGGTTTAACCTTATAAAATAAATTGCTCATTCAAAATGTCCTCCTTTACTAATTTCAAATCGAAGGTGCAATTCAAAAAAAAATCTGTAAATTGCAACTCGAGCAAGTACAACGGATGTGGGGAATGGGCTACATTGGGTAATGTCTAAAAACACGCGAATGGACGCATCAAAAATGATTTGAACTCTAAATTGCCTTTGTTTTTCCATTACGTTGCTATCGTTTCTTATTCGAATAACTTAAGACGGGTAATTGTATAAAAATTTTCATTTCGCCCATCATTAAATGCTAAATGCATTTAATGAAGTCATCAGTAAATCAGGCGAAGTAAAACCAGTACTTCACATTTTTTATACAAAATCACTTACAATTAGTATTAAACTCGTTTATGAAGGTCCTTCACACACACGCACAGTTTCATACATCCACTCTTGTTTCACTAATGGACTTGTCATGAGCCATCATGAATAAAATTGTGTTACATTACAAGATTGTAAGAAGATAAGTCAAGTTTCAATATTGCGATATTACAGGTATTTATAAGTTACCCTACATTCCATTACATGTACAGTTAAATTATTAAAAATAAATAATTATAAGTATTCCACTTTAATCGGCAGAACCCCTGCAAAGCTAATATGACTGAAAATTACGCTATTTACGTGGTGGTACAAGCAGTTGAGTCAAAACTTGAAAAACCTCAGGGAAAAGCAGAGGATTTGAGGTGTTTAAAACATGATGATGATATAAGAATCATTTTTTATGCATTTTTTGCCTTTCATAACCAGTAACGAGCAACTTTAAATTTAACTCGTTATACCATGTAAGCTTTATCATAAGCACTATCACACTTATGAATGTTTTTCGTCAATATCATGTGCAGCAGTCAAAACATTTTACTGAAAATGCTTTTTTCCCACGAATTTTAAAATTGGGGAGAAAAATCTCTTTTTTCTTGTTTCGACGAAGCGGTAACGCTACATAACGATGATAATAGCGTGACAAGAAAACTCACAGTTAAATAACTATCGTGTACGACCAGCTGTATTTTATTATGGTGGATTCACACGTAGTATAGCATATTATATAACGTACTTTGGCATAAATAAATTGATTTGAGAAGAGTGTGTAGCTCACTTTGTTGCTGTAATTGAAGGTGGTCCTGTCCAATTAATCGTATTGATTATATTTAGAAGGTCACGGTCAAGTTAAAATTGCATAATCTGATCGGCACAAAAAGGACAAATAGTCAAAATCCAATTTATGCCAATGTCATAATATCTTATTATTAATATTATTGATATATAATAGATTTGACCACTGCTCCAATGCTTACATTATATCTTATTGAGTACATTTATTTTACACTTTTATATTATTTTGTAACGGCTTATAAACTTGTAACGACAAATTTTTTACTCTTCCCGATAATCGTGTAGCTGGTCGTAATCAAATAATGAGCTAGATACTTGAATTACTGCAGCGTTTCAAGTAGACACAGAGGGGAAGAAAGCCAAAGTTGCAAGTGCAGCAACCAAGAAGAAAAGAAACGCAGTGAATAGAACAACAAAAATTGTGCACGCCTGACGAGGATTTCACGGGTGCATTGTTTACCTCGCTTCCCATCAGGACTCAAACTCCAGGCAGTCTTGACGTTTTTACGTCTAGCCGGACATTACTGGGCTATTCTTCTTTTCATCCGCACCAGTCAACAAGTTTCAAAGTCAAATTACAATAGATATTCGACTTTACTGTTTTAATGATCGAGCCCTTCATCCTAACCAATTAGGTGGTAATCCTAAAAATAGATTTTAAAATTGGCTGTATTTTGGTAGCCCCCATTGGATAATTGCCTATATCGGCTATAGCCTCTCCGAGGAAACAACTATGTATCCTGAGGAACGTATTACTACAATAAGCGAAGCAATCACGACTGTGATCAGCCTCAGATTCGTTGCTGGCTGAAAACCGGCATCGGCATTGTTAAATAAGCGACAAAAAGAATAGTCCGATACAGTAATGTGAAAGGCAGGTTCGAATGAATGGTTGTTCATTGTTGAATGTAATTACTCCGGGAATAGATAGATGTCAACTGGTTACTGATTTTAAAATATGACACTGACGTAATTTGTTCTTTCGATGCGGATAACTTCAAACTGCAATAAACTCTAAGCAGGAATCAATTTACACCCCACCAATGGGATTTCAAGCATAATAATTAAAAATAGAAATACATTTTAATGGTAACGTCACGAAACCCAAAATCAGTGATTTTGTCATGATCAGTCATATTGAATTGAGTGTTTGCAGAGGTCAAAAACAAAAAAATACACATAATTGTACACAGGTTGAGCGTTTTCATTCAAAAACGACAGTCCCGCCCATATTTTTAGAACAGCGACACCAAGCCATTTTTCGCATTAGATAATCATTACAATGATTTTAACATGACACAACATCTCTGGTTCTGGCTTCAAGTCCGGGTAGCAATTACAATATTTCACAAAAGATGACTTTGAGTTTGCAAATGCACGGGACTGAAAGAAATGATTGTGTTTATTTGTAGAAACTAAATTCATTATTAAAATTTGTTTAAAATGCACCCGCATTAAATCTGCAAAATCACAGCTGCGCTATGATGATTACAATTTCACAATAGATGATCTGGTGTAATAATGGCACGTATTATGCGTAAATGCGGCAGCGACTATCAAGGCGCATAAATTTCCAGTAACATTTTAATTCGTCATTGTGTGTGAATACATGGCGCCACTTTTCCTGGACATATATAAGCGCCACCAGAGGAAGATGAAAGGCACAACTCCCTCGAGCTTGACTAGTAATTCCCACTTTCTCGGAAATATTTGCAAACGTTAAAGGAAGAAAAATGAAGAGCACTGTAATTCTTTGTGCTGTCATTGCTGTCTTTGCAGCATCGGCTTCAGCGCAGGTAAAAAAAATTTAAAAAATCATTGATATCTCAAGGTCACAAGATGGACCTTCGAAAAAAAGACTATAAATTTAATTTTACCACTTTACTTTAATTTCAGTTTTCGCTGTTGCCTGCCGCAAGCAGCCTTCTCCCCAACGTGATGCCTTCCTCCATGTCCAACTTCCAAACCATGTACAAAATTGTGACCACGGTGCACTCTCTCCTTTCCAAGACTCCCTTGGCCCAATTTCTCCCCTCCCCCATGACCATGGCCATGGATGCTTTGAAAGTGTACAATGCCGCCAGCAATTTCCAAGAGGGCATGAAGAAAGCCTGGGAATCCGTGCAAAACACAATGCAAAAGGCTGCAGATCTCGCCAAATACCCTGCAGAAGAATTTAGCAAGCTTACCGACCAGGTTGGTCAACTCTGGAACCAAGGTCAAACTGCCGCTTCTTCCGCCGTTAACAACGTTGTTAACAGCGTTGGATCTGCAGCCCCTGTCTACTAAAAAGGCTTGAAATTGTCTAAATCTCTCTATTTTCAAATTAACTATTCATTTTCTTCTCCGGTCGATTCAAAATAAATTAATTCGAAAAGCTTTCAAAATCAAAGTTTTTCTTCAGAGTGCCTGTCTTTCAACATCTCCAATTCTAATTTTCTTCGATGTAGACATATGGAGTCATGAGTTTACATGTGCTCCCCGTCGTAAAAAAAACATCCAAAACAAAAATCTCGCTCCTCCTGACCTGATTACATAATTATGGTAGGAAATCACCTTATGTAACAGGCGCCTCCATACCTTTTGGCTGTGCTTAATTCTTAGAATGGCACCGCTACTGTAATTACAGGGTAACCTCTAACAAAAATGAAAAGGGATAAGACCGCCGTCGTCATTGAAAACCAAACATGCCTACATCTTACCTACTTATTACTGTTATTACTATTATATTGTACTTTCATTCGCCCTTGGAATGTTCAAATTTTTTTTCTTTGAACGATGGTTACTTATTAGGATGAGCGTGTTTGGGAATAAATTATGTTTGCTGGGCTGGTATGCTACAGGAATTTTGAAATTCTCCTGGAGCCAGTTCCTTGCTACAGGAGTAGGGTAGGGATGAAGATGAGCTGAAAGAAAAGGGCTCCAGGGAGTTGAACCGGAGACACGAGCGGAAATCGGAGTCACTTAAAACATTTGATTTGGGTTACTTCAGAGGCGGGGAAAGGAATGACATGTTTATGTTGAACGTCGATTACTACTGTTTGAAACACACATCTGAAAAAGTAGCGTCATCCATCTTTACTCAATAGAAGTTTCATAAATTGATTTACTATTAAAATCTAAAAGGAAGTGCCGTCTGAGGATTTTTAACGTTAAACTGCACAGTTTCCCAGGTTTTGAAGATAATAAAGTACGGTTTTATATATACAGTCAGATAGTAATGTTGGTTTGCATGCGACGTCCGTCAAGCGCTTTAGATAGAGTCCTAACTTACGAAAGAGGATAGGAAGATTGCGTTTCAGCAGGAAGAAATATAAAAATAAATTTGGCACAGTTTAAAATATTACCTGCTTGTACATATTACAATTGTCCCATTAACTTGGGTGAGCATAGGATGTCCCCAACAAATTTCAGATATCTGGAAAGAAAGAAAATACAGGGTAGACGTACATTCATCTAATTTACAGTTGCTAATTTTATAGGGAGTAGCCAAGTGATGCCAAGGTATGCATTAAAGGCAGCTTCTTCGCAGCATTTATGAAAACTTGCTTAAAAAATTATAATAGAGCATAATAGAGCAGTCTCCGGTAAAATTGCCTCAGTAAAACTTCATTAAACGTTTCAGGTAGAAAAATATAAATAGCCACGAATCCGGAATATGGATGCTAGTATATTGGCATGTTCAAACGACACATTCAAATTCAATTACTATAGTAGACTCAAGTAGACTGTACGCACGTTAAGGAAAATTTTAAGAAATACACAATAACGGTATAAAATTGTGTATGGCAACGTATGTCACTTCATAAAAATTTGGTATTATTTATGCATCATGTATCTGACTATTTTATATAATGAATTATATTACGCATCCACAGCGACGATATTGTAATAGCATGTATATAAGCGCTGTGAGTAAAAATTTTAAAAGATTTCACAACGCAACGTAAACATTAAAATAGTATTTTATAATTTACATGCATAAAGACGAAATATACGATGTGTAAGACACACGACTGACTAGACTGCTTAGTATGAGTTTTTCATTCGTTCATTTTTATAAAAATAAACAGAATACCAACAAAACGCGGTTTTCCTGGTGCTATTAATTGTCAATGTACTCTCTCATTAGACATATATTATACTCCAACAGGATTATGGATCGTGCAATAATATTTTTATTTCGCAATATTTTGTCGCTACTTTTGCAATTATTCATGTCATTGTCACACAACCAGATAAAAAGTGTGCAAGCTATGTTCTCGCTGTCCGTGGTGCATCATTTATCGTAAAAATCAAACTTTTGCAGTGTATCGTGATCGACAACCTTTGAAATTTGACACGGGTGCCCTGGCAGTTAAAATGGGATCTCATGGTTGGCTCCTAATCTTAACATGGTGGTGGCTAGCAGTCGTACTAATTATCAGTGGAGTGGGCTCGTCCGACGCCGCTATAAAAGCTCGACTTGGCGGAAAACGACAAACTGAACCCATTTATTTAGACGAATCCGAAAACCAAGATGAACTCCCAATTCTTCCTTCCAACACGGAAAACAGTCGTCATCGCCATCATCCTAATCACCGTCGAGTATCACGGATAGGTCAAGTCGGCCCCCCGGTCATGGCGTACGGACCTTGGATGCCCTTTTAAGGGGGATTTAGGCGAAGATGAAAATTTGTTTGGAAATTTATTCTAACCGAATTTTAAACAGCTACAAGACGTAGAGTCCGTAATTTTGCACACCT
The DNA here is from genome assembly GCA_027744055.1 of Callyntrura sp. NNG-2020. Lineage (NCBI taxonomy): Eukaryota > Metazoa > Arthropoda > Collembola > Entomobryomorpha > Paronellidae > Callyntrura > Callyntrura sp. NNG-2020. Next base: position 9,190 of record JAHZNE010004546.1, on the reverse strand, counting down.
GTTGTTGTGTTTGTGAAGAGATAATGATAATTTTTAATATCTTTTATACTCCACATGTCTTGTCTTGTTGATGAAATAAAACGAGAATTTCTCAATTCAATTTGTCGAATCTAGAAAGAGAGGTTCCTACTCAAAAGAGATAATTTGTATACAATGAACGCCATATAAAAAGTGTAATTGAAATACGTGCAAATTATGAAGAATAGATAAGATTTTGCATTGCCTTTCGACGAATGTTGAACGTGGCGGATTTTCCTCGTGGTGGCGATAATGAGAATTTATATTTTTTTGAAAGGAATATGGACTACCCATGGAGAAAAACCTGTACTCGTCACTGAAAACGAATCTGAACAAGTGAGGAGTGGAGAGAGTAAAAAAAAATAAAAACTCACGCACCTACCAATACTACTACTACTACACCTACTGGGTACTGCATGTTCGACACAGAAAAATCAACAGGTTTAATACGTAATTTGCATAAATTTGTTATCCCTGTCTAGTTTCGCTATATTATACAACGGAAGTTAAACTATGTAATGGTAAAGATGACACTGGTCGTTTACTAAAATTGTTTACAACTTGTGTTGACACTGCCAAGTGAAAACAAAAAATAATTCGTACTTTTTTTTACCAGAGACGTGAGCAATCAACAGTGTCATTATCGGCGCATGATGTAATAATAATCATATACAAAGTACAGAAGCTTGCGCGCTTTCAAGACAGCTTGGAAGAATATGGGAAATCGTGTCCAGTAGTCATTTCAAGAAAATAAAATACTTTTTAATTTTTTTTCTTTAATATCATTTTTTCATATATGAAAAGTTCCTACTGTGTCAGATTAAATTTTTACGTGGCCCGTGAAGTAAAAATAAGTTGAAATTTGAGATCAGTACGAGATGCGTGCCAAGATACACCAGTGACAACGTAATAATATACACAGCTACTCAGATTGCTTTGTGAGTCTACCCCTGTGTGTGACACCATTACGAGTTAGATAAGCTTCTTACGAAGGAGTACTAAATTTCAGGTCTGGTTGTCATGGTGACGTAGCCTATAAATTAATACAAATCGTGTCATCGGCGAACGTCGTCCTTCTTTCAGTCAACATAAATGAAATACAATCTGAAAAGGTTGAACGCCTTTTATTCTGCATATCCAGCACACACATCTTATATTGTATGCTTATTTTTGCCCAAAATTGATACACCGTTTCTTGTGACCGTCACTGGGACTGGTAACATTGATCACGTCACGTGTCTCTCTAATAAAAGTTTAAGCGTCCATCCCTCCTTACGGTATCTCTCATTTTTTGTGAATGCACACTTTCTCATTAAAAGCCTCTGTAATGGCAATAAATACTGCTATCCGGTCTAAAATACTTAGAGAAGCAAAACGGCAAAAAAAAATTTGCCAGAGCATCAGCCTTCATATCTTTTCTTCCTTCGTGAATCCAAATTAGTCTCGGTTGTCTGTCTCGCAATTGAACAACCAGACGGAGACATTCTGCCGCTCTTCTCTCTCTCTCTCTCTCTCTGCTTTTTTTCTCTACTACAGCTACAGCCTTATAACCACGCTTGGGGTACACGCATCTTTTTTATTTCCACTTGTCATTATTGTTCTCCTCTTCTATAGCAGGGCTTCACAATGAAAATTTAGTTGGTTGCACAATTACCCCCAGAAATGCATTTATATTACAATGTGCACATCACATACAGTGTTTGCTTCTGCTTACGTCGTCTTCTTCTTAGGCAGAGACCTTAAACCAAGAGGCATCTTTCCATTTTGTCCTTGCAGTCCGTGTGGCATCCTGTCCTACCGGCCGAAAACGTTTTGCAACCCAACTTTTCCTGAATCGGTCTTCCAACCAAGGGGGGGGGGTTTAAATAGGGTTTATCACGTGACTACATTTAACGCGAAATTACCTCAAGTTTAAATGAATGGCAATCGATGTTCTAGGATTTGGTGCAAATTTATAAGAACTTGTATCATATCAAAGTGATTTGTGAACACTAGCACTTTCCGCATTGTAGACCTGTTTTATAGGAAATGGATTTCTGATCATCTTGCAGAATACACCAGCGAGAGAGATGTTTTACAGTTGCGCTACATAGTTTCCCCTACAATAAACTAGTTTCTTTTGTGGTATGTATTTCTCTCTGGTCACTCACTTTTCAGCAAACTTTCGAAGGTGGGCAACATTCTTCTGCAGCGTGCATTATACCATTATTACCTGTATCATCATAAAGAAGAAAAGTGTGATGTTGTGTGCATAACTGCAGGCAAGTGGAAAAAGGTTGTTCTATCAGGTAGCGGTATCTAATTTATTGACATTTCTGTCCGTCCGTTTGTCTGCAAACTTACAATGGTGTTTGTGGTACCAGAAATTCTTGCATATTTTGCAGTTTTTTTCTACCAACGTAATAAACGAAGGGGGTAATTAAGAATAATTAAATAATTTGCAGAAAACGAGAGCCAACCATTACATATTAAGCTGTTTGCAGCCAACTGCAATTTCAGATGGTAACCAGCGATAGCATCAATATTAAAATTGTATCCAAATGCGCTGAAACTACCACGGTATTCACACGCACATTTACTCTTTAGGTAATTAATAGTACAAGTTTTACGATTATGAGTACGCCACCATTTGGGTTTAAGTTTGTTGACTTGTTGGCAACTGCTTTCTCTACTTCTCTAAAGTTGGATTGTTTCGATTAATTTGTTGAACATGTTGTTATCCTCTGCTGTTTTGGCTTGTATCTTCTTCTGGCTGGCTTACTACTACAGACTACAGACATGGTCAAATGTTCGTCGTACCTATTTGCCTTTTTCAACAGATGATGATTGTGTGTGTAATTCGTGCAAAAAAAATTCTTTTCGTCTTTTGTGAGTAGGTACGACATAGAATGTACATCTTCTTTTTCTTTTCATCAATAGCTGCTGCAAGAACGACAATGCTCTTTAATCGCCGCTTGTTGTTATGTTAAAAAGATAATGGCGAATAAATTACTGTTCAGTCAGAAGAAATTTTATTTGAATGTTTGGCATTGAACGAAATACATATAAAAAGTGACAGATGCAAAATGCAAAAGCATTCGTTCAAGTCAAATTTCGTCGTAGGAAGGTAGGTAGGTATACAACGCAATGTTTTTATTTTGCACACAAAGCCAGAGAGACAACAAGGTACGTATTCATGTCATAACGGAGTCAGCCAACTGACTAAAGGCACACACACACACACACATATCGTCTTCTACTACTACACGTCCAATTGTTGTCGTTGTATTTTTTAGGTTAAGTAAATAAGTCCCTTCGAAAAGCCCATATGGTGGCGCTAGCACGACATTGTGAATTTTAGTAAAAAAAAAGATGTTAATGATAAGCGGCCATACTATTACGGATAGTCAACCGTCGTCACATCTATACTCACTCATTAACATTTTCGGAACTCTCATACAATTTCAAATGAGAAATTGCCCTAAAAATTCCCCAGCTTCGACATAATGGATATGGTCGTGTGTGTTCTTTAAGCCGAGATGTGGCCGTGTCATTGTACCCTACGTGTGAAGATGAAGATCATGAATTTTCAAATGTAACATATTTATTACATTATATTTCGGCTTCGTTAACTTTTTTAAGAACAGTTTGAAGAAGCTGCCAATTAAATTATAAATAAGCGGGGAAGCTTAACTGGATGAAACTAATGTCAGTTATTTTAAAATGGCCATAATTTGAATACTGTATATTAAATGTGTACCCGTTTGAGTTATAAACAACCCAGTTAAAGTCAAAATTAGTGTAATCTTAAATGTATAAATGGAATGGTAGCATTTACCGAAGTTATCAGCAAAAAGGGCAAAGAAATAATAATAACGGGTGCATTGGCTTTAAAAGCAGACATGTCAGTTATTGAGCCCTGTTGCCCTGTAGAAATGACCCTACCACCGTAAAATATACCTATTTGTATTGAATGTCCAATGTTGTTTAGTGATTATTGCACAGATTTGTCATTGACTTGACACATGCCATTATTTGCTAGAAAAAAAACAACATTACTTTAGTTTCTTTAACATGTACAGCGAAATTTCACAATCATCCTGCTCTCTGCCTGCAGCAGCTTTAAATCCAGTTGCAGAGAGAAAAAGTAGACTCGCCAGTATTTTACAAATCCTTCTTTTGTTCTCCCTTACAAGGAAATTTTGCTCGATGTGAGTTGAGTGAGACGAACTTACGAAAACTAGATCTAAAATTCCTACACTGTCACCTCCAAAATGCGAAATATATCTTATCTTACATCTCCCCTCAACATTTTCCTTACATCCCATAACGTTCCCTTGTTAGAAAAAGGTAAACATATCAAGAGTGCCAAGTCCTCCGTCGTTTTATTCACACAAAAACGTTGTCAATTTTACCCTCGTGTAGATTTCCCAAAACGTGAATACAGATAAGTGCGCGCATAATACTGATAATGTGCTCGTTAGTACGGCGACTGTGAGAAAGATATTTTTTACCTTCTCTCCTTTCTTGGGGACGCGCGATTACGTTAAAAAAATTCTGTTATTACCATTTAGTCGTGTAAAGCGTTCATAGCTCTAAAATTACGGTACTTTATGACCGGAATTACACATTTCATGTCATTGCAGATTACACAGAAAAAGAATGCCTAAATATGAAATAGTCCATGGTGAACGACACATACTCTAGAAATTACTGAAAGGCTTTAAACTAATCCTATTACAAATCCGACTACGCTAATCCGGGATTTCTGCTAACTCTACAGCGCTCCCATTAGATAACCGGTCCGTTAAAAAATGAGTTGACAAGACGGGGTATTGTTCTGTTTCATTTTCGTGTACGGTTATTATGATTTGGTTGTATTTAGAATAATATGGAAATTCGCCCGCCGTTCGAAAGAGGCTTTGTGAGTTCACACAACAGCGGCAGTGCTAACAATAATGTCTTCGTTTTTGTAATTTTTTGTAACTTGAAATTCAGATTCAAACTGAAAGTAGTTTGTACCGATTTGGGTATTATATATGACATGGTTGGGAGCAAGTCGTAGATAGAAGACCCAACGCGACAGAACCAGGCCGTTGTGAAAGAAATTAAGTAGCGCAAAAGTTTAGTGTGTAAGAAGCTGTCATGAAATACTTTGAAGTCCTTCTAGAATTTAAGAGCCAACCGGTGCTGGGCAGTCCACTCATGTTCTTACGGTAGATTAAGTTAGTTACATTTCGATTTGGACTACAATTCCAATTTGCGACATAAGTAATCCAATATCAAATGCATTCATGTGTACTGCCAATTAGGATGCCGGGTACTAGACAATTGGTGGAGCCCCTCTGAAACAGGCACATGTTGCCTGCCCATCTCTGGCGCCAATAATCAGTTTCATCATAACTCCCAAATTTGAAAGTGGAATCCTGTACGGCCGGAATGCCCCACGGACTACAATGACAAACCCAATATTTACCGCTGTTATTCTACAATTCTGCCTAATAATTAGATATTATCCCATTTTTTCGTTCGTTCATCGTCCGTCGGCAACCCTAACTCTCTTCCCTTCCTATTCAACTTGCCAGGCAATAAGATCCCTCCTGCTACCACCGTCGCACTTTGAATTATTGGTAGGGTAGTAACCTAAGAAACAGGTAATGTAACATGCTGCTGCTGCTGTTGCTCCCCGGCTATAACAACGAACGACGTAATACGCCTGCGGCGGCTCTTATTCTTTGTGGTGGTGGTATGTAGTCTACCTCTACGATCATCCCTCCTCTCCAAGTCATTTTCCATCTTATCCCCTACTTTTTGCGGTAAATGAATTCCTTCAGACGTAAAAAGCAACAAAATATTGCTCAATACAATATCTCTATTTTTGAAACACAGTCATCCTTAAGTCCAACTGCGCGGAGGAGAAACAGGCCAGTCCGTATTTCATTAGAACAACCTCTCTTACAAAATGTAACTTTTGCTGTGGCAAGGAAAACAGGCATTTTCCTCTGCTACACACTCAAACACACACAGCCATGCCAAGCCCTCGTTTTTACTCACAGACAAAAACATTGCCTACATTTTTACCCTCCCATCCACTTTCCTGCTAGGGAAAACGCACAGGTATTTATCTCGAGGTAATCATCTACCAACATCGTCAAAGCTTTTTGGGTACACACCTGGAACAGCGAACAACTTTACAACCTTCATCCGCCCTCGTCCTTTTTGAACATCGCTTGTATTGCATTTTTAAATTTGAATTTATTTTTTCGCCTCTCTTTCTCCCAGCAACGGGCTTAATTGCTGGCTGGAGATAAAGTGCACAAGATACGTTGGTGTAATAATTGTATGTGTCATTCATTTGTTTTACGGCGAAATCATCTAAACTTTGCTCTTTTCTCTTTAGAGGCTTCAAGTAGAATCGCTCAAAACGGTTCACTCGAAAAGCTCTTACATGTATGACTTTCGCTCTTCACTGAACGGTCTTATATTATATACGTTCGTATACTAATCCGCGTTACTATATATATCAGATATTCAATATAAAGAAGATATGGAGATGCCTTGTGCTTGGCTTGATGATGACGACAATGAGAGATGACGGGAGTGAGAGGATTTGATATTTGATCTGATCAGAGTCGTGTGTGCGTGATCAATCGATCATGAATCATGAGGACTTTCCTGCAAGATGTGTTTGTTGTTGTCTCCAATTAATGTCATTTCCCCAAAAATACAATATTTACAGTAATAGCTTTATTTACAATGCTGTTTATCCATATCGAAAACCTTGACCTAAGACGTTCAATACTCACTTCCGGGAAGAGAAAATGGTAATGGGTTGTGAAGTCCTGCAAATATTCGGCAGTAGAGAAAGTTGTAGTGGAAGCATCCAGTAACCCTGGAAACGATTTCTTCTTTTCACTATTTATGTGTACACCTCCAAAAAGTATTTTAAAAAAGGCAGTTTACTTGCTTTATTTTTTTCTTTTCATTTTCCACTCTTTGATTCAGTGATGTACAATGTGTACTTGCCAAAATATTTTGAAATATGAAGCTTTATGTAAAGATGCTTATTACTCGCTATTCAATACTACTCCTCTATTTTAATAGATGCTCGCATTACTTTTGTTTTGTATGCCTCCATGCGGAGAAATTCTTACAGCGATATGCATCATATTAGTCGTGCCAAATAGAAATTGTTGAAATCTTCTCAGTAAAAGTTCGGTTATTGTACTTTGTGCAGTTTTTAACAACAATTATGAAAATTTATCTTTGAACAGTTGATCGTAGGGCGTGATTGTATTACATATAATGTACATAATTTCACTTTGTGCATTTATGTATTTAAATAAATAATAAATAATATGAATGAAAACACAATGAGCCATTTTAAACGGTTAAAAAGATCGGTACAATTAGAGCTCAACCGTTAACCTTATACGTGAACGTTGCGTACAATTTTGTGGAAATACAAATGTGGCATTAAAGCGAACATTTCGATTTTTCACTAAATTAATTTGAATTTTTTCATACTAATTTTTAATAAATCCCCTGGTGCATATGCATTTTTATGTGAAATTGACAAAGGAAAGAGCTAGTAAAATAACGTTAAATTCAACAAAACATTCATTTCCACTTACAAATTTATGGTAATCCAACACAAGTTGCAACAATATCGATAGTCCGGCTAACCGAATTCCAAAAATGCTTGTCACTTATAGGTACACCACCTTGTTTAATTGTTGTCACGACAAATTATAAACGAATTGATTAGGGACACTAATAGCACATTAATTTCAAAAATAGTCACTAGCCACAAGTTAGCCCACAGTAAAGTACGTATTTATAATTAATTAGCACCTTATATTTTAGCAGGAGACTAAGTTTTCAAAAAATTTCATAAAATTTCAAATGTTTAACGGATGAACTGCTTGATAAATCTTCTACTTATGATTTAGACAAAAACGTTTTAAATTTAAACTTTTAACGTTTATTTTGCTGTAATTCGAGCACAAAGCCACGAAATACAAGTTTTATTTTTTTTATGTACACAAAAGAATAGTTTGTGTTGAATACACTGCACCTATAGCGATGTACTGCCAAGCAAGAACATTTAGACTACTTGGTATGCCGGATGTATCCTTCACCGGATGTAGTAAATATTAGCAGATAGTATAACGGCCACTAATTTCGGAAAGAGCTACACACTTTGTGAGAGATGTGACATTATAAAAAAAATATTTATCTAGTCTTCTTTCCACTTAATTTTAATTAACGAAAATACGGTTTGGAATTGCTTGATTATCTTAAAATGTCCGTCGTATCGTTCATTATTTTTGAGGAAGTTTTAGCTTTTAACTCCAACTCTGATGCAAGACTCCCACAAGAGAAGCTGAGGTATGAGATAAATTACAAAAGATGCTATTACCGAACCAAAACCGTAAAACTTGACGTGATGTCTTCATATATTCATATTTTCACTTTAAAAACGTCAAATTTCTTAATTTTAATTAACGAAAATACGGTTTGGAATTGCTTGATTATCTTAAAATGTCCGTCGTATCGTTCATTATTTTTGAGGAAGTTTTAACTTTTAACTTCAACTCTGATGCAAGACTCCCACAAGAGAAGCTGATGTGTGAGATAAATTACAAAAGATGATGTTACCGAACCAAAACCGTAAAACTTGACGTGATGTCTTCATATATTCATATTTTCACTTTAAAAACGTCAAATTTCTTTCAGGACAATTAGCAGAAGACAGAGCAGCGCGACACAAAACCCACTATACCTGACCAAAGACACTTTGTTGCCCAAATAAAGGGAAATATACGTAAAATTGATATCCGTAAAATTGTATTTTTATACGCTGTCATACAATACATTTACTTCATATAATATCCAGTGTGTGATCGCTCTGGATTTGTCTTGAGAGTTTTAGAAAACTGTCGTGAAAAACCACACAGGAAAACCACAACACTTAAAAGATTGATGTGACTTTGAGATTGCTCCCCAGTGAAATAAATTAGTCTTCCACAACGAAACCACAAAAAAAAGTCGTTGGAACACCGACATAAAACAGAAAATGTTGAACACACACTGCTCAGTTGACTTCCTGAATGAAATAAATTTGTGTGTCATTCAATCAACAGGTAGCGAGATGTACGCTTATTCACCCTTTTTGTCGTCGTCGTCGTCG
>JAHZNE010004545.1:0-10406 GCA_027744055.1 Callyntrura sp. NNG-2020 | reverse complement strand
ACCATGAACGTAAATAGAACAACGAGACAGGTCAGCATAGAGAGAAAGAGAACACCAAATGATAGATAGAAGAACACCAACTTTTTGAACCTGGTTTCTGAAACACATTTTTCATTTTGGGAATCAAAAATAACCGGGGGTTTGTAACCGAGGACTTTGCTATAGTACGTGCGCGCTAAGTAGCAGGATTTCCACATTAACGGGGTGGCCATTATAAAAATCTTTCTTGTTTCGTTTTTCTTTTAATTGGTAGCAATAACAATTCCTTTCTTTGTATTTTTGAGAACTGTTCAAATCACACCTTTATCAGCGCTTCAATACCTAACAAAAGCAATAATCATATTAATTACGCGTTGCTAACTATATGTTCTGTGTACCTAAAAAGAAACTAAATGCTGACGTACTTTTGGGTGGACGCTGCTGAACTGTTTAACTATGGGATAGAACAAAAATACTAATGCGTAGTAACGACTATCTTCTAATGATATGTTATCGTAGCCGTCGTGGTATACCTTGCTATAGTAATCCTACATTTTATAACAAATTCTAAATTCTAGCGGTTTAGCTAAAAATGCTGACTTTTAAAATATGTTTGTGTAATATAGTTGTGTTCTTTATGTGATGCTTCAGGTACTTTAAGAATTGTTTATTTATGACACAGAGGAANATTGTTTATTTATGACACAGAGGAATTAAGTATATGCTTTGTTTAAACTGATACCAAAAGGCAAGCATTTTGACTTCCTATATACATACTGAAGGATGGGAGACCACTGCTCTTGATTTTGATTTTACAGTTGTTCAGCTCTCCGGACGATGAAACCGTAACAATTGAAAAAAGTCAGTTCGTATTATTTTTTAAAAATAAAGAATAATCTTAATGTAAATCTTAATATCTTAATGAAGTGCTCTTTAAAGTAACAACGCATTTTTTGGGCCTTACACGGTACGAGAATCAAAAATAGAATACACGATTGGGAAAATCGTTTGTAAAAACCTACGGCTTTCGGTAAAAACTGAATTGTCTGGGTAGGCAAAAAATCATTGATGCTTGCTTTAGTAGGTTAACCGAAAACCCTTACGTGTAAAATTGTAAAAGATACAAATTAATTGAATATCGTATAATTAAACAAAATACATTGGTTGATATAGCATGAAGGACCTGATGACGAATACATTTGCACAAGATACCCGGCACTACATTAAAATCAGTAAACATTAAGGTGCGTTGGATTTTAAAGTAGGTAGCCACCACTATAGGGGTAACCACCACCTAACAGCACTGTAGGGGTGTGTTACAAACAGTTTATAATTAGATCAAATCGTATATTTGGGCAACTTTAAATTATTTCACTTAATTACACAATAAATTGCAAATTAACTGTTTGATGCATAGAGTGTCCACTACCTTTTAGTAGGCTTAAAAACACCAGGAAGAGCGGACGTTTTTCAAACATATAATGGTTGGCCTTTTTACTACACTTGACGAATTGAACGTCTAATGTGCTTTATATAGTAGAATAAGTAGGAATGCTAATAATGTTTCAGGATACGGCGTAGTTTAATGTTTCTCATGTCATATCAATACCAGAAACTCGTACGTTGGCGTTAATCCCTTATTACAAGAATTTTTATAGGGAATGTCTTGTGTTGCCTACTTTTGAACGGATCTACACAGTTTCCTCGCACTTTCCCGAGCAATATAAATATAATTTAGGTCACTAATAATATAACAAACCTTTTACCACTGCAATTCACAATGTATTGTAATATAACATAAACTAAAAAGAAAGAAAATGGTGCACGGTAAAAACATTGAGTTCTAGCGGTACTATCTCTTCAATAGTACGTAACTCAAAACGATCCCAATTGAACAAACATTTTTTGGTATAACAGCATGAATCCAATCCTTACCTAATACATACTAACTATTTCGTGTTTGGTATTCAGTACTACGTTATTCATGAAATCAACAGCTTTTTGTATATGACAGGGATCCATGAATTTAACATGTAGTTTATATACTATTTGCTGAATTTTGTATACGAACAAAAAGTGACCGTGTAAATTATTTATTAAAACTTTTATTTAAAAGCAGGCGATATATAAGGTTTAGCTAGTGTAATAGTATGAACATTTTGAACATATAAACAATAAGGGTTGCATTAAATACTGTCTTACAGTAAACTATAGATATAAACCTCAAACATTTTTAAATTTAGTAAAATGTAAAAACCTGTTTGTTAAAAAAAGTATGTTCTCTTAAATGTAAAAAACCGTATTTTAAAACAGAATTGTAGTACACGCATGCATACAGATGGATTAACAAAACTTGTAGCTAATGTTTAATGCACAAAATGCAAAATACTTATTTATGTCCAATGGGGCCATAATGTAATAATTTTGATATCATGTATGAACTGCATTTATTTATGCTCATGGTACATGAGTACAAGCATGAAATTGGTACCCAGGTAAATTTAATAAATTCAATATTAGGATATTTAAACAACTCTTCTTCAAAAAGAATATTTCACCGCCAAAAATGCACAAGGATATAGTTTTTGAAGTTGAAAAAATGTTGGTAAGTTTCGATCGATTGAACGATCTAAATGCTCAATATTATCATCGGTATGCAGTGGCTAAAAAAAGCTAGATTTTTGGTATTTTGAAATGTCAAAATGGTGGTAATATTATTGCTGAGCATACATGATTATTTATTGGTAAATTCTTTTGCTGCAGGAAAATTGTATTTAACACAATCATAACAAAGTCTTTAGTTCAACCATCGTAAATGTTTCAATTGAACTAGTGACCCGCTGCCCGCGGAATGCCGTTGATGTACTTCCATATGAGCTATAGTTCATAGTTCTCGAATTTTCAGATTCTCGGATCACTAAATTTGAAATTATATGCTGTCAATGATAATTTATTACATGTCATATTTCTAGTGTCATCCCATCCTGTGTTATTGTTTTTGAATATTAATTTATCGTTATTCGTAGGGAATTTGTATAAATGTTAGCGTCTGTCTTGAGAAAGCACCTCACACCACTTGATGCAGTGTCTAATTTGGAAGCTGTTCTGTCAAAACGGAATCACAGATACATCAAATACTTAAACAGTAAATGACGGGTGGAAATGATATCTCACAGTAGCCAAATGGATGCTGGTTTTTCATATTCGAAGAGCCCTGCTATTATTCGTAGGACAACTTCTTTTTAGCAGCGCCAAACTCAAGCTTGTGAGCTATGTAGATATCCTTACGGTAATGAAAAAGGAGTAAATTCATTAATAATATATGTGGGCGGTACTTAGTTCTAATATGTATACTGCAATTCCAGTTGACAGTTAATTAGAACTAATTGAAAAGTACTTAATGTGATAGAAATATGAAACTAGATTGCCGCTATTAAATGGTAGAAGGCAGTTGTACTTTTGATATTACTTTTAAATGATGAATTTTAGGGGTTTTACACTAAGAAACGTATATTTCGGTCGGATTAACCTTATTACGTGCTTAAGTTGATCTATAAACAAACTCTTCGTGTACTCTTTTGTGGGCGAACATCAATGACAAAGTGTTATATGGTTGCTACATTTCGACAATGTAGACACATTTTTTGAGCATTATTCGAAAATAAATTAAAGAAAACAGAGTAGGAAGTGCAACTGATGTTAGAATGAGTGAAATGTCCTATTTTATTTCTGATTGCTTCACATTTAATTTTAATTTATTAATATATACAATGCAGCACTGTGCTAACTTGTGCAGAGCAGAAATATATACACTTAGCCATATTATTAATTGTACTAACTATTTCATAAATAGAAAACAATAAGTCCTTTAATTACGTTAAAGAAAGTCTTTCGCTTTAACTTCAATTTATTACAAGCATAACGTTAAGGTGGACAACTTATATGAAATTCGATTAACTATGTAATCACTAGAACGTTCAATGTAAATTCTAATATATTCCAGTAAAAATTTGTTTTCGTGTTCTTGTCAAATACGGCAATTCCATAATAATACAAAATTGGCCGTTGTGCTCTCAATGTTTGTTGAATAAATCTAAATTTCTTATACTTATACTGTCTTCTTGTCCCATCAGTTGTTCAACCCAGACCTGCCGAATCATTTTAGTACTAAAATCGTTACATTCAATAATTATCGGAACTGTTTCATAAATAACCATGTAGACAACAATAGCTATTAAGGCGATACAAATATACACAGGTGCCATCCCCTCAAGGTCAAGTAATTGCACACAATTGCAATAATAAATCCTGCAGCCATCAACACTCCAGCTAAATGTTCAATGCCTTCCTGTCCAACCATTGAAATAATCTGAAGTTGTTTATAGAATTTAAACGCGTCTTTGTTCAACCTAAGCCCTTCTATGTTTACTAGAACGTTCTTGGTGACATTAAAAATCAACATAGCAGGTATAAAAACGTTCACCAATGTTCTAGTTCCCTCCATAGCTGACCACTGACACAAAATAAACCGTACCATGAAGGCAACCGTGATTTACATGCCAGGATGGATTCCCAACCTGGCATGTAAATTTGGACGACAGCATAGAATGCTTCTATTTCAAAAAAAATGATGCAGGCGCTAAGATGGTTCCAACAATTATTAAAATAATAGTAATTCCAAATATAAGGAGACCAGGAAGATCCGCCGACTCAGTTCCATTTAAGACTCCATGTGTTTCTGATGACAAAATCAATTTTACAATGCGATATTATATAGATAGAAATATATAAGTTGATTAAATAAAATCAAAAAGAGTAAACAACGTTACCTTGTACTAAAATGTACCAAAGTGATTTATTCTTTAAATTGTCATGTTTATTACGTTTATGAACACTGTAGAAGTTTCTTTCAAACTGCAATAATGCGTTGAAATACTGATTGCACAGCTCTATGCCATATTTTACACTCAACCCAATTATTAAAGCGGCTAAAGCTCTCTCGCCCGTATATGTAACCCCTTTATAAAACTCGATGACATTAGGATGTGATACAAAAAGTTCAAAACCAGTTAGACTGGTCAGCAGCAAAACTAATAAGACACAAAGTGAAGCATAAAAGAATGCAAGCTTTGAAAATCTAGTTTCCGCCACACACTTTTCTTCGCACCAATCAAACGTCACAGGAGGTTTGTACCCAAGCACCTTTCTATAAAAGCGTTGCGCTATATAGCACGTTCTCTACATTAATGGGGTTCCCATTTTAAGCCAAAGATGAAACTCAATGCAAATTTAGTATGTAGGCGAAATAAAATCGTTTATTATAAGTACGGACAAATGTAGTAGAATTTGACGTGAAAATAAGAACGTGTAAAGACAGACACGATGTGTCCACTGAGAGAATAAAAAATAATTTTTGAAAATAAAAGTATTTCTCGGATACCTAGAAATAATTTAAAAGGAACTTATTTTCCATTGCGTAAAAAAGTTTTTTTCATATGGCACAAGAGTTATACATTTTTTTAATAATGCGGAATTCTTAATTAGACATTTTGTGAAGAAAAAAATTCAGAAGATAGATGGTTTTATGGTTAGGTTTGAGCATGTATCTATATTTGCTTACTTTGCTACATTATCGTGTATCTACAGGTATCTCACCACTTGAAGATAAAACTTTGGAAAACGCCTTTTTTATGTTTGCTGGTAGAGGGAAATATGTTCATAGATATTTTGAGTTTTTTAGTGAATTTTGTCTGCATGTTGTCTCTAAATAGCGACTATTCTAGGTACTTTGTCACTATTAAAAATTGAGCGTGTGCTGACGATGTTGAATATATGAGAAGGTATTTTGTAGGTCAAACCTCCCATATTGAACTTTAATACTGCATTAACACCTTATGGCATTGTAGTAATTTAATAAGTAGTAATTTTGCAACGCTTAAGAAATTAACGTTATACACCTTGTTACCCATTGTCTCTACAAACATGCGTGATGAGGTTGGAAGACATATTTTAGAAAAAAACTGTACATCCCATTATAGAATTTATATAATAACTACACATTCCCTTTTGAAACCTTTCCCTACTAAATATTCAATTTTTTTGCAAACCATTAAACAATAAATAACAATACTTTTCAATTGATAAAATCAACATTGAAGTTTAATTTGTAGTAAAGTAAACCAGTCATTTATTTTCATTAATTTAATATAGAAAAAGCAACCCACAATGTAAACAATTTTAAATAAAAAGCATGTACTAATACTTACACCTCTAAGTCGATCCTCATGGAAACTTGTGCAATGCCTAATATAATATAAAGACAATATGCAATAGATGGAAATTATATTGCAAATTTAATTATCACATTAAATTATATTGTGCTATATTACTAATGATAAATATAACATTTGAGCATTGAGGTTTGAGCTATACTGCTGTATTCGATCAAAATATAAACATTCTATTTTGTGGAAAATAAAGTACAAAATAGATTCATAAAACGTCAATACTGCTATCGTTGACATTCCACGAACAGTTTTATATCACCATACAGTTAAATGTTATGTATAATTGTGAAATAAAAGTATGAGTTTTGTCGTTTGTTTAGCGATATACAAATACAACAAAGAATACAAGAATGACAATAATAAGTACCAGTAACTAATCACACTAGTCAGTGTCAATCAGTCAGTCAGTAT
Source organism: Callyntrura sp. NNG-2020 (assembly GCA_027744055.1). Classification (NCBI taxonomy): domain Eukaryota; kingdom Metazoa; phylum Arthropoda; class Collembola; order Entomobryomorpha; family Paronellidae; genus Callyntrura; species Callyntrura sp. NNG-2020. Next base: position 3,729 of record JAHZNE010004545.1, on the reverse strand, counting down.
TGAAATCAATATTTAATTTCTTTTTAGAAATAGCCCAGTAATAATTTTATATATACTTAAAAATTGAAGAAATACGTGAAATCTTTCTCAATATAAAACATTGAACAAATTTTCATTTTGAACACAAATATTAAAAAATCATAGATTATACATATTAGAAAGTAGTAAGACAAAACATTAATAGTATCAACTTATAATTTTTCAAAATCGTCAAAAAGATATATGGCCACAATGTAATGAATGTATTGATCAATATATTTGTTTCAAAAAATAGTTTAACCTATCCTTGTAAAGATAATGTTTTTAATTAAAGTGAAGAATATTCCCTGTCAAAACACTTGTTGGTAATGAATTAAGTGTCTGGGGCTATTTGTGTAAATTTCCAAGCATTCAATATTAATGGTAGTAGTATTTACGTGCTGCACAGTACTATTCTGTGTTTCAATAAAGCTATGTCTTTGTATTTGTTTAGTATTCAAAATGCGACACCGCACATGAACTAAATGTACCCTTGAGGTTAATAATACTTCTTCTAATTCCATTTTCCTTCCAATCTAAGAAAATATTTGCTGTAACGTAAATTTGACGTGTTCTTTGATAACTAGTATTAGCTTCTATTTAATTTCTGAGAGTTAGTTTCTTTCTGGATTGACCCTTGTCATTTTTAATAAGTCGCACATCATTGTCCTGCAGTCATTGCCAAACATTAATCCACCAGACTAGGAGAGAACAATGCATAAGATTACAATATTATTTTTAATACTAAACAGGTGAAATAGTGACGGCGTCGTTGCTACGGCTGCTTAAATTTCTGGTTTGATATCAACCTTTTGTAGTATATCCTCAATGTAGAATATATTTTAATATTTTATAAACTAACAGGGGAAAACAGGAGCCAACTTCCCTCATAAGTGCTTCCATTGTACATATCCCGATGAGGTTCTTTTATAAATCTTCGTGCTCCATGGCAGTTTATTGTGATTTTATCAAAACAGGAACAAAATCAACTTTTTTGATTTTTTATGTTACTTCAATATCTAGTTAGTGTAGGAAATTATGTTCAAATTTTGCCGCGCTCTAAACTGACCTCATAGGCCATCAGTTCAACTTTTAAATAATTTATATCCTTAAATACAAACTTTAGTCTCAACATCACAAATTATTTCACTAGTCACTCTAATAATATCATCAACCAGTGATTTGGAGCTCAGAATGTAAACAAAACGATTTTCTAGGTGTAATATACTATAAAACACTAATGTATTATACTTTACAAACTTTTCGAAACCATATTCAGCTTTAAACGTATTTTTAAGGACAAAAACAACCTTATTCATAATAAAACCAAGTTAAGAAATGTTCAAGATAATGTACGGATATTCATAACGAAACTAAGTTAATGACAGACGCCTTGCGCTGAACAGGGTTTATATAGGTGGGGCAGCTCATTCTAAATTTTTGTACGTACCATATCATACCGTGTAATAGTAAACTACAATAGAACAATATCGCTTTGTCTATTGTTCCATTGTGCTGTAGCAGTGAGATTAATAGGATGCTTTAATACAACTACATGTCATATTTTCAAAATAGAAAATATATTCAAACCAAGTGTGCTGTAGCAGTGAGATTAATAGGATGCTTTAATACAACTACATGTCATATTTTCAAAATAGAAAATATATTCAATCCAAGTGCAACTTTCATGTGTAAATACAACACCCTTGAATATGGCAGTCTTTACATGAAACAAAAGAAAATTATTGATCATTGTGGAGGGATTAATTATCTTTCATTTTACCTTCATTAATTATGTCACACGTGTGCCTGTAAACTATACAGTATGTGTTTTTCTTCGTTCTGTAGGAAGGTGAGTAACTATTTCTGAAACCGGCGAGCCAAATTCCGACCATCGTCTAATTGTTTTCAAAATTAAGGCACTTCTTCTAAAGAATGGATAATGAGTGCTATTTAGGTCCAAAAAATACCAGTCCAGCGGTGTGGATCCTCCAACTCTGGAACGTAAGTGCAGGCTACTGCTCGCATACGTGCTCGTAGAAACATGGAGCTAGACACAAAAAATCAAGCCAAATTATAAATTATTACAAATTTATAATTTAAAAAAGTTTGCTTTTGGGTTTTTGAAATTCCATCAAATACCGGATTTATTAGCGTTACAAATTTAATGCAAACATAAACTCTAACAAAGTTGTTCATAAGGAAGCTGTGTATTATGTAGGTCCAATATTGTAACGCTCGTAAATCCGGTATTTGATGGAATTTCAAAAACCCAAAAACAGCCTTTTTTCTCATTTTTTGCTTCATTTTTGGTGTCTACCTTCATCTTTATACGAGCACATATGCGAGCATCAGCGTGTATTTGAACCGTCCATACTGCCGGACTGGTGTTATTTTTTTACCTTTTTTTTGCGTTAGCACTTATTATCCATTCTCTAAAAGAACCTTAATTTTGAAAACAATTAGACGATGGTCAAAATTTGGCTCGCCGGTTTCACAAATAGATACTCAGGCGTATTACACCATTTTGTACACTTACATCTTCAGTACAATCCTTCGTACATTCTCAGAATGCGTTGACGCTGATATATGCCCTCTCACAATATTCCTTTCTTGTATTATTAGCAATATTATTTTAAATAATTATTTGTACAGCGGAGAACAAACTACTTGATCCTGCAAAAAGGGTTCAGTCCTACAGACCCCGTTTTAAGTATTGGTTGCATTTTATTGGATTTGAACATGACAAACGTCAGAGATCCACACAATTTGTCATAGCACTGATATTTTGCCTCCATGCATTTACGTTGTTGAAAATGTACTCCTTATTCTTCCTGGGGTACAACTTCAACCAAACCAAAATCTAATGCGCATCCACAAACTAACGGTTGTCAAATGACATTTCAGTTTCTGCACTTTGATTAGAACTGGTGAAATAATTAACCGAACAAACTGTCGATCAAAGACGTTCAATAAGTATTTTTTTCACATTATGAAGGCATCTGGTGACACTTACTGATAGGATATCTTGGACATCTGAATGCAACATGGTATATCTTCACCATAATACAACTATATTTTTCCATAAATTTTTCGTAAATTCAATAGCAGCTAAAAAGATAAAGTATAAAAAGACTGTCTTGTCTATTCCTATTTTTGTGAGGAATTAAATATAGGAAACGACACTGGAGTATGTCTATACAGTTAATAGTGAAAATGTAAAACAAGAATGATAATTGGCCGCAAAATTTATCTATTAAATGTTTGAATGCTTTTATTCCAGAAATATTTTGTAATGTATAGCATAAACACTTCTACTTACGTAAATTGAATACGTTCTAATTTACTTATTATTTATACACCGATTCTTTGATTGATCTTTGAAAATTATTGATTGATAATAAATATGAAAGATCGACATGTAACTTACCGCATTTAAAAATAGTTGTGCTAGTGCTAAAAATTTGTTACGTTTGTTTTATCAATGTTTTTAAATAAATTATTAACGTTATAAGTATGAAAAAAGCAAGTGTGCTATTCAGAGATATTGAAGCCAGTAATTTAAGTTTTAACATTATGTTAGTAAGAAATTAATGGTATACTCAATGATATTACGGTAATAATTTGTTTGTGTTTCCCTGTCATACACAGCAGTACCATACTGAAAATAAATTGCTCTCTGAGCTCGCAATATTTTCGTCAGCTCCAATT
>JAHZNE010004544.1:0-32959 GCA_027744055.1 Callyntrura sp. NNG-2020 | reverse complement strand
ATAAACCAACGGTCCAAGCCAAAACCATACCAGAAGCGACAAGGTCCACATCTGTTGCCAAACGGTCAGATTACTTGTACGATTGCAAACTTGATGACATAGATCAACCTTTTGATCTAATGAAGAAAATCGAGTTTGAAGAAGAAAGTGATTACCAGGTGGGGTCGGTCAGGGAGGAAGAAAATTGTATGAAAACTGATACGGAACAAGGTGGGGCTATGTGCGACTCACGCAATGGACAGGTTACATCTGGTTTTGGTTTAAAACCAAAAGAATCCTCCGAGAGTCATTTCCGACAAATGATAAATGAATACGCTAACGCTTTGGATCTTAATAACAACGAACGTCAATGGCTTGGCTTTTATGAAAAACACACTAAAGCAAACCCTACTTTTTCCTTCAGCGAAGATGACCATGATGCACTTTTTTCGAAAATGGACCTTCTCTATAAAGATGCTGCTCTTAAATCTGCCGACATGTCCTTGGTGGACAAATTTGAAGCACATGCAGGTAAGCTAGTGTATTTTGGTTGTAGGTCAAACTGGGTTTCTTGAAGAAATGATTAATTTAACTACTACTGCTACTACAGATTATAAAAACAACAACAAGAATCGGAAGAATGATACTCAAATCAACCATACAGTTGAATGTGACAATTCAAACCAACAAGGCAAAGATATTCAGCCAAGTAATCACCAGGAAAGTGAAACAAAGCACCCACACACATGGGAGCTGATCACGAATGATATTATAAATTTGATAAATAACATTTGTGGTGGTGACCACGATGATGGTGCCCGTAGCTGCTTTAAGTGTAAATACAAAGAATCGTTCAAATCATTCACATTACTTCACTTGGAGGAATTGAAGTTCATTATGGAGAATACAGATATCTCACTTTGTCAGCAAGAGGAAGCAGTTAAAATCTCATTAGCGTTTTGGATTCATCACCTGTCCGAGCAGGGTATTTCACTAGTATGCGATTACGATGAAGCATTGTATACTTCGGACAAGTTGAAGGAAGTTTTACTCCAGTCGCGAAATACAATGCGGAGACTCCAAAAGGAAAGTGCTCATGTTAATGCATTAAACTATGAGCTGGCTGTCCGAGATAGAACAATAAAAACGTTAGAAATAAAGCTTAAGGGCATGGAGGAAACTGGACAAGAAACAAAATCAGACGTTGACAGTTTAACAGAATTGGTAGTACGACTCCGAGACAAGGGAATCTGGGACATACATGGTCTTCCTCTTGGGGATGCCACATATAAGAAAATATTTCGGGATGACTATTACCTTCATGGTGCCAAAGTTATAGGCCCCAAGGAGTTTTCAGCAAGAAAGCGGGAGTGGCGGGCTGAAACGGATCAATTGAAAAGTGAAAGAGATACGTTAAGAGCCATTATATCTGCAAAGGATAAAGAAATTCATCAACTTAAATCAATTGACTTTGGTATCAATAGGTGTAGAAATAGCAATTGTTAGCGTCATCGATTAAGCCTGTTAATATATCGTGTTTGATAAATGCACAGGTAATATCACCAATATTATACGTTGTACCAAACTATAAACTTGATAAACACTGTAAGTAATCATAAAAATCAAATTCATATTATTAGTACGGTTCATTGACATGTTATAGGTAAAACATAGTAATATATTGGTAATAAAAATGCTCTATCCATGTACGTTATATATTATATATAATAATTGTATAGGTTATAGGGTGATACATTTATTATGAAAATCCAAAAGTTTAGATGGAATAAGCAAAGGAAAATTGGGTTAAAATATTCTCCGCGATCTACACGTTTTTCATTTTGATGCACTTGCTTTTTCTCTTTTCTCAAGGAAGGCCAGAGAGTGGAGCCCTTCAAATTTTTCTGAATTTGAACCCAAAGTGTTGATTTTGAGTTTTGATGTTGTCTTGTCTTACGACAAAAATCATAGGAAGTGTCCGGTGTCCTCTAGGATAAAGTCCGTACCAGATCTAATATTAAAATGTTATAATAATCGAATCGACTAACGAAACGGATGCTGATACTGCCAATACCACCACTACAGAGTAAATAAGTACCACAGCTCACCAAGAGTTTTATAATTATACAATTCGTCTAATTATGCGGCATTCGGTTTTCTTTTGTTTTCATCGTAAAAATCCATCTAACATACGTTACACAACATAATCTGTACCAATTTATCAATATTATGGTAATGCATGACATTTGCGAAGGTCTGCAATAATAATCACAATTATTTTCTCCTTCCTGTACGTAGCCAACGTTTATCCTTTCTTACGTGCTGTATTTCTTTCAAACATGTTTATTTTCTAATAATGCTTAAGGTTCAACAGAACAGGAATAGCTTGTGATGTGATAAGATAAATGCTAACTAAATGCAATAATGTGGCTTTTGATTCTCTACACTCAATTCAAAATGAGTGTAAACGGCTGAAAGAAAGTAAAGGAGAAACAAACTTGACGTGTAGGTTTCAAGTTTCAGGTATATTTATGTTCTACCAACCTAGAAGTTAAATGTTACTTTTAAGTACTTGTTAAAAATGGTATAGCATTTTTGTAGTTTCAGCTTACTTTGTGCATTCGTAGCAATTTGTCATTCAAGTGTAAGCAGCACTATACTAGAAATAAATTCGGACTCTTGTAGGAGACGTTCTTAAAAGTTCATTGCCTGATTCATTTATTTTCCTCTTCTGCCAACCCTGTGTGCTTCAATATTTTCCTTTTTATCTTCCCACGCGAGAACGACGCACCTGTCTACGAATTCTGTACATATCTTGCTTGTAACTTCTGTCTACATTTCATGGAAATTCCTTCTGCTAATGTTAATGTTCACGCTCACGTATACCAACGATATTGTTGTGAATTCTATTCGATGTGGGTTGTTTGGTAAACAAACATGAGTTGAATAATTTTCATATGAATCAGATTGATCAACATCGACAATCATCATGTATGGTCAACAAGTGCACCTATGGAACAAGCTAACAAGACCGTTGTTACCTGCATACCACCTGCAGTTGTAAAATGTTTGCGTTATTCTGCGTCGAGCGATAAGTTGAAAGAAGCTGTCCGTGTGCTGATTATTATCCTATGACACAGATTTACGAAAGTGCATAGTACTAGAGGGTTAAAAGGTGAAACTTTTCGCTGTTGATTGATGAATGACTATGACTGATGACGCATTTTGGCGGCTTTTCATTGCGTTACTGATGTCACCTACCTACCTCTAATTGGGCTGGGTGACTTTCAGCAGTTTTTATAGTTGGGAGTTTGGATGACGTACTTATGACGGAAATATTTTTGGCAGTCACAAATATTACAGCAAGGGTGACTCATCCGTAACTCGAAACGAAATGTAAGTTGTATGCAACGGATACAGAAATACTGTGAAAGATCTCTGCGTACCAAGTAAGTGAATTGCCATTTGTTGTACTTACTGCTAATATATTCCGCCCGTACTGTCTCTCCATGTTTCTGAAAAGGTCGAACACATGTGTGTAAATCAAGTATTAGTGGAATGTAATATGGGAAAAGTAATTCGAATTTCAGGCATATTTTTAAAATTTATGTAGACCGTGGCTATCATAATTATTTCTATAAACCTTATTTCACACAATGTGCAACGGATGCAATATTTACTTTGATATTTTGAATATTTTATGATTGAACCAATAATAATAAATGCGTAATGTGAAAATAAAATTTTCAAATTCACCTCCAAACAATAAATCAAGTAAATTTCTCCAACGACAGTAATCTTTTTCGACTTGCCAACATTTATCATTCATCAATCTATCTGAGTACTAGTTGAGGAAGCAGCGACAACACTGAGAGGCATAATACTATTTTGCAAATAATATATACAAAAATACGCTACTACTGCACTTGGAGAAGAGACCCGGAAAGTGGAAGAAGTGCTAAGTTGGGGTTTTTGGGATATTTGCCATCAGGATATTGTACCAAAGAAGTTCTTGCCTAATGCTGAATGCAATGGTCATGGAAAGCACAAATAAACAAACATTCAATGACGTATTTGTACACTTTCATCCTCATCCAAAGGCATTGACTCCCACAGAATCCCGACACAAGTACAAGTTCAGCAGCAGCTAAAACTGCCGTTCATTTATCATCCTGGCATCATCCTCTCTGTCTAGTGTTTACGTTCTCATTTCTCATCGTCTCATACAAAAAAAACAAAATTATAGTTCATTCTCGTTAAGAGATACCATTGACCATTTTTCTCTCTCTCTCTCTCTCGCTTTGCACGAGTACATTGTAAATATTGTTTAATATACTACATAACACGCACAAAAATAAGTAACAGTTATAGGTAGTTATAAAACAAAAGGTGTGTCATAAGCTTGAAATCTAAGCAATGAAAAACAAGACTGTTGTACTGCCATATCTTGACATGATGATATGTATAGACTATTTTACTTATTACTTACCGTTTTATCAAACCCACATTAGCACCAGCAGCATTCTGTATAAATAACTCAAGAAAAAAGATGTCGTGTTTGCTGGTAGGCATACCATAATATTTCTATACCATTGTTTCTTTCTTTATAATATTTTTCGTGCGTACATACCTAAAACGACACAAGATGTAAACAGAAAACGGAAAAATATGTACATATCTTACGTACGTTTTTACTTTTTCGCACAGAGGCATGCATGAGACGGAACAGAGAGAACGCAACGGAACCGAACTGCAATTGAATTGAAGGGGAAATATGTTCGTACACAAACACAACTGCTCGTGTGTGTGTCTACAGTGTAAAATAATATTATGCTGAGATTTTTTAACATTTTACCACTAACGTTATTTTTCACAATATATACTTATCTAATCGAATCAACTATGCAGCTGTTTTTGCTTGCTAAGTTGTTGTGCGCCTCTGTCGTTCCCGTTGCGTTCCCTTGCTACGTGCAATGTACGAGAAAATAAAACGTATAGAGAGAGACTCGTGTATGCTTATTTGCAGCAATGGCAATGCAATGGTCTTTTTTTTTACTGAAAATTGAGGTCATCATGCAGATTTACTTCAATGAACGTACGCAAGTACTCCACCTAACCTAACAGCCTGCCTGGGACATTTACTATCATTTTAGGGGAAAATTATCAGATAAATCTCAAACGGCAGCGACTGTACAATTTTTAGCTTTGAACTAACTGGCTGCGCGTACTGGTTATCTATAGAGCGTAAATGAAACACATGGGAAGTGTTTCTACTTGTCAGTTTTATAGAGCAAGCGAAATATTGGATTGCTGGGGAAGAGTCTGAAGAAAGTTTGTCTGCAGGGAAAGTTTTTCCCTCGTTAAATGGGGGTGCGATAAACGACTGTTTTACGTAATAATTACGTTTTAACAAAGATTTGTGAGTATTCTTTTGTTCTATTGTTGGCATTTTCTTGGTTGGCAGCGTGAAAAAGAATCTTTTTCACGAAAAAGAAAAAAATTTTCTCTGTGTAAATAAGTTTCGAGTTGTTTTTGTCAAAAGTGTTGTTTTTCATAAAAGAAAGCTGTGTGAGCTTGTGCGTCTCTGTTGAAGTCTGTTGTTGGTGACTGTGAGAGTGTCTGTGTGGATGTTTGTCAGTCCTGTACCTAATGGAGCACCTTCCGGATTCCCTCCTATTTCAAATATTTGGCTACCTGGATTATCACGATGTGATAGCAGTGGCCCAGTGTTGCAGTACTTTTAATAGAGTTGCAAATGATGAAATTTTATGGCGCAACTTGTTCCATCGTCACTTTCTCTTGTCGCCAAATAAGTTTACCGAACCATTATGTAAGCAGATATAGAATGTGGGAATGCATTTTGCCGTTTTACATGTTCAAAGGTACTTAGCAATTAACAAATATGTTCTACTTACATAGGCACCACACAATGGAGGACGGAGTTTATCAGGCTTATCGATGAGATTCCAATAGTAGAAACAGAAGTTGTTACAAAACATACAGATCAAGTATTACATGTTGCGTTTTCACACGATGGAAAACGATTCGCAACCACAGCCAAGGATGGCTATGTTTATGTAAATGACATTGAAATTGATACAATTTTCCTCATTCTGAAGTAAATATGGGGATTTTCATTTTTTGTTGACCATACTTTTTCAGGTTTGGAAAAATGGACATCCGGTGAAACTGGAGTACGCGGAAAATATGAAGACTTTTAGCTGGAAGTATACTCAGTTCTCTCAGTTTAACGAGTCTGATACCCTTCTTTTGGTATCCGGAGTACTTTTTGGACTACACAGCACATCAGGGGAAATTGCAGTTTTCAGTCTCAAAGGTAGGACGTGTTGCGACTTGCGAGTTTATTAAGCCATTAAGTTAAATTGCATTAACTGTATTGCATTAATTACTCTTTTAATTATGTATCCTTGCAGATGGCTTTCAACTTCAGTGTCGCACTATGAGTAAGCCCTACGATATTTTTGGAAGTTGGTATAGTGAGATGTTTTTCCTCTCTGGAAATTTACACTGGCTTGGACACATGGTCAGCAAATCTGTAATTTGGTTGAACAAGGCGTCTCAGGTATGCAACAAAAATGTTTGAATTTAACTTAGTTGTAGCGCTAATTGCTGATGAGAGAAAATTTCTCATGTGTATATGTATTTCTTTTGTTTTGGTGATTGATGTAAAGGAAGCTGAGTCTGAACATGCCTCCGTCATGAATGAACTATATCGTTTTTACAATCCCAGAGCAAGTAGTGTAAGAAGTCTTATGGTAGCTAATTGTGTGGAACTGGAGGGTTCAGCTGATGGAGATTCTAGTCGTCAAAATGTCAGCAAAAAGGGAAGGTCCGACATTGATCAGTCTAATTCAAGCTTGTGTGATAACCGTGATGTAAGAACTGGAAACCCATTGTCAAACCTGCCATTGGAAAGAGAATTATTAGATAGAAATGCTGGTACTTCACACGGGTCTCTTCAAGGCGGATTCCAGAGCTGGAAACCATTCGAAAATGTTTCCGATATAAGTTACTCCCATGAATATTGTTTGGGAACGCCGCTTGCTGAACGTGGAAGTAATTCTCAGTCACAACCAGGAAGTAGTGACATATCTGCGTCAAGTCCGGTTAGTGACCTCGATTCTGCAGAAAATAGTATTGAGGATCTAGCTGAACCGATGGAGCAATCATCTAGTGATGAAAGAGAACAACCTTCCAGAAATACAACAGCAAGATCGCGACCACACAAGAGGCAAAGAGATCAACGGGGTGGGTAGAAATATTCATTATCTTTATAAGTCGATTGCTTTCAAAGCTTTGGACTAGCGAAAGGAAGTGGAGTATGGATGGATGCATCCATAAACATACAAATGCAATATATTATATGTGAAATGCTGTAAACATATTTCTAACCAGTTTTTTACTTTTATAACTAATAGATGCCTCGCCCAAGGCATCTTCTGTTGAAGATGAAAGTGAAGACGATTTTTTGGATCCAAGACCAAAATGGCTTATTTTCACTTGTGGCAGTCGTACTTATACTCCTCATCAGTTAGGGTTTAAAAAGATCAATCCGATAAAGTTTGTCAGCACAATAGATCCTGGCCCTACATTGAAAGAAAGAATAGAAGAATATAAAAGGAGGAGACAGTTAGAAAGAACGGGGGAACCAGATGTTGCTATCAACTGGTTAGACCATTCCCGAGTTGCACATCGATTTGATGAGGTAAGAATTTTGTGACTAAACTCCAACCACATATCTCGGTGGGACGCCGCCTTCCCTTGTGTAAGGCTTAGGGATCTTGGTACCCCTCCCCCTTACATTTTCATAATGCATATTTACGACGTACCTAATTCCATCCCATCTACTCTCTTTTACAGGTGGATAAAATCATTGATTTACATGGCCATGTAATTGGAATGGCACTTTCTCCTGATCATCGCTATTTGTATGTAAACAGCAGACCTTGGCCCGACGGATACAAAATCAGTGATCCTTTGGAACCCCCTCCGATTGCCCAAGAAATTGATCTGCACGTTATTGATTTGGCTACGTTAACGTATGCATACTTAAAAAATTAATTCTCTTTTTATCCATCAACCATTGTACGAATTATTTTCATAATTAATTGATTAACTATGTTATTTTCTCTTGCAGTCAGGTAGGAATGATGAGACGCGCACATAGGGCATACACTCCAAATGACGAGTGTTTTTTCATATTTTTGGACGCTAGCGAACTTTATCTTGCTAGTGGTGCTGAGGATAAACATGGTAAATATTTTTTGTCTAATATTTCTGGCCTTTTTTATGATTTAATGTTTGACCCACGATGTGATGGTGAATGTGCAAAAGTAAAATGCAAATATAATAAAACTGTTTCTGAATTTTTATTTTCAGGGTATATTTGGGACAGACATTACGGTATTTCATTGGCAAAGATTCCCCATAAAGATGTTGTAAATTCTGTTGCATTTAATCCGAAAGAACCGGAAATGTTAGTAACAGTTTCAGACGATATGACAATCAAGGTTAGGTCGAACTGCTATGCATATTTTCATTTGAACTCATTTTGATGCTAGTTTTATAGTGAAAATTTACTAATTATCTTTAATGATTGTATAGATTTGGCGGTCTCGCAGTCTTTGCCGAAAATTGGGGTTGCCCCTTGGTGCCCTTAAATTCGGAACAAAATTGTACGGAATGACGAAAAGTACTGCTTGAGCATGTAAGGATGGAGTCATTCAAACATGCGACGTGTAAGGAACATCCTGATCTTCGTTAACATGTTATATTGTACTTACTATTTGCTAGTCTGCTTTCCCTCGTTCGTGCTAATTAATTACTTTTTACATTACATACGTACGTGATAAGTGCGTATAGGCGTCATATTGACTTTAATTATACGAATCTCGTTTTATACCAGTTTGTTATAAGTTCAATTTCAGAGGTATCCGCCAAAATCATTGCGACGTCCCAAATTGTTTTGACAATTTCTATTTATTTAAAACTTTTAGGGTTAATGCTTTTGTATTAATTATATTTATAAAAACCAATGGTACCAAGAGTGTAATAGGATAACTGAATTGCAGTAGTATCGCAGCCGCATTGTTGTAAGCCTTTGATGTTGTACCTTAACGGTCGAAATTCTCATGTCATACATATAGCCTTTTACTCGCAAACATCATAATCATAGGTAATATTTACATACATATAAAATTGCACTGATAAGGAAAGTTCTTTAAAATTAAATGGTTAAAAGCTTTAACGTATGAACAAATTGTAATGTATAGATTATGTAACCCATCGATGTACAAATGTGTATGTACGTTGATACTGCAGGTAATAAAGTATGTAACATTGAAGCGATAACTCCTTTAATAATTGACTACACAGGAAAATAAAAATTGTACCGATAATTCAACGTTTCTATCGATAGCTTATTTTATTTTATCGCAAACAGAATGTGTTCATGAACAACATTCATATAAACATGTAAAACAGATGCTCATGGTTTTCACTAATGAAGAACGGCTAGAGCAATGACTGTTGTGTTGTATTATGGCTTTTCCAATTCCAATGGATGTGGATATATTGAGTAAAGGGTTTCTTTCCTGATTTTAAAAGCGCACTCTAGGACATATTTTAACTTTTGAACAAGGCCTATTTTCATTCCAGCAATTACAAGGAACGGTGAGCCAGGAATGTGCTGCCCATTCAATTTAATGCGAAAGAAGAATGCCCCGTTAGCTGCTGCTATATAACGAACCTGCGAAAGTGGAATCCCCTTTTATTAAGCATCTCTTATAAGTTGTCATGTTCGTTACTTCGCATTCGCTTCTATATTCTTACATGAAATCCCTGTTTGCACTTGGTAACTATATATTGGGGTACAGTCTTATCGCTTCCACCTGGTGATGTTGTAATAGAAATTGTCCCTGTGCCCTTTTCCTTCATGTACAAATGAAACTGTGCTACTGCACCTGCAAATAATAGTTCATAGGTTGAGTATTCGCGACATTTTTTGAGAATATTGGAAATTACAGCACACAGCTTTTTAAATTAGCATTTATTAGGATTACCTGTGGTGCACTGTGTTAAGCCTTCTCCAGATGCTACGACGTCTTTTGCTTTCACCACGTTCTGCTCTAGAATCTAATTGATCATAAAATAATCATACAACAAGCGTGGTTTTGAGTATGTAGATAAAGAAATATGTACTATGTACTTGACTGTGCGGAAAAATGCATAGTATAGTGATAGCTGTCAGTAAAAAACTATTCGGTAAGAAACCAAAACTAAGGTAAAGTAATTAAGGTAATATTAACCTCAATTTTGAATGGCGAAAATGGTACAGGAAGGTCCAGGTACTTTATATTAAGTTTATACTGGCCAGCGTGGTCAACTTGATAGACAATTCCAATGTGACCGTCGCCCTCAATTAGAGTGTGGTCCAGATCGGTCACAATAGTCTCTTTTCCATTCGTACGTGTAAGCTCAAACGTAAAATTTTCGTAATCTGTGATTTTACGAATGACATTTATATTCTCTGTATTTTATTATGTATTTGTATTATAAAATTATAGGCAGAGACAATTAATGGTGTATGAATATATATTAACTAACCAAACACGTCTACGTTTATGCTAAATTCATTTAGCTTGTCAACTGTTCCAGTTGAAATCCCTTTTCCGTACACCTTAATAGCTTTTACAAATGCAGTCAACCTGCGCCTTTGTCGTTCTTCATCGTCCCAACCAAGATGTTTTTGCGAGGTCGTCGGTTTTGGGAAAAATTTAGGCAGAGCGACTTTAAGCATTGTACAACTTTTTGCATTTGATGAGTGTTTCTTTAGCAGTGGCAAAATTGCCTTGCTGTGCTACTGTGCTGATAAAATATTTCGTCTTTCTTTAAAATAATCCCCTCCAAACTTCCTGAAGATTAAAAGTATAACACTGATTCTGAATTTTACTGATATTGATATTAGTGACTTTCAGAATAAACGTGTATTAATTATTGAAAGCTTCAAAACACAAAAATTGTAGTAGTAATGAAATGATAGTTGATAATAATAAATAAAATTGAAATGTCAACCAGACGCACTGTTTTAAAAGTCGGAACCGATTTTTAACTACTTATTGAAAAGTTTTGTCAGACGACCGACCGTATTGCAATGTTTGGTAATTGAATCGTTATTATTGACTGATATTGAGTTTCTTATCGGAGACTACTACTTGTATTGTGCTTTAAATGAGTGAAGATATATACGTTGAAAACGCATATATGAAACTGATGACTTCATATTTAATGATCCTGTTATTGAAATGAATGTTGGTAATGTAGATGTGTATTGTGGAGTAAAAGCTGTATTAATTTATATATACCGTCAAGTTAGGCTATTTCATTATGTGGCCAATTGATTTTGATTAAGAGTTTACCAGGCAGGCAGTGCATTACTGCTGTGAACCAAATGCGTTTAGCTCGTTCACGTAGACATGTAGGCGAATCTTAAAAAAAAGTACGCAGTTAATGATTGTTCAACTCTTCTGGTTAGGGATCTTTGACCCATGGGAGCTTCTTTGAATTAAGATACGGCGACACAATGGAATAATTATTAATTCATTAAGAGGACAGGAACCTGTATTTTGTATTTCTTGGAAGGCACATGTTATTAGCAACTTTACATAGTGATATGAACGGGTGAAAATTGTTAGTGGGATGAGTGCACGTGTATGCGTATGTACTTGTTAAGTACTTCACAACTTAAAATGCTGGATTAAATTTAATTGGATTAAAATTTAGCCTTGCCGTCCTTCCGCTATGACAATCAAGTTGGCAAATTAAAGCCAATCAGGGCACTGGGTCACAAACGCCAAGTTAATACAATTTAATGTAGTAGACAATTTGTGATGAGAACTGCCATCTTACCTGTTTGCTTAAATGGATGTAATAAAATTAATAATTCTCATAATATACCACGCCCGTACCAATATAATATATGCATTTAATAACGATAAATGCTCTGTCTAAATGTCAAATATCAATTAGGTAGGTATTCTATTTTTCAATAAATATAGAAGTGTTCCATTACAGTAAGTTAAGTCTAGTTTGAACAAAGTTTGAGGAACCCCAAGTCACACTGTTTTACTTGACGACATACATAACAAAATGTTATTAACAGTATTGCCTACATTTTGCATTCGAATAGCAATCTCAGTGTTCCTGCAAAGTGATAATTTTCAACCTCAAAGCTGACACAGATCTCACCAGATCCTATCTAAATGTTTTTCTGCTTTAACAACTATTGAAGCCACTTTTTCACTGGAACTTTTCGTTATTATTTATTTGCGATAGAGTTACACGAAAGAAAATATGCTTGTTCATATATGTGTTTATGCTTGGTACAAAATATTTATGAATATCTTCCTACGAAAGAAGATTTCCTGTTGCTTATCTTAAAAGTGTTCTACGCAGTAAAATTGTCACTCGAGTATACCAGAAAAGAAATTGACGTGTGGTTTTAATTTTATGTCATATGTGTTATCGCTGAAACGTAGTCCATCGACACAAACATTCACGCCATTATCCTGCTAGGGGTTTCGAACGATAGTAACGTGTTTGTTTGTCGCATTAGAACATGTTTTGTGATGGTGCTCTTAGTTTTACTCTGTATCGTTGTATCGTTCACACGAATATTATCCAATTATCCTCTATTATTCCAACATGACGATAATAAGGAAATTAGTTTTGGATATTATTCCCATTGTAAATTGCGCGAGATTTTGCTTTTTATATGAAGGCTTGGCTGCCGAGTGACGAAGTCTTCTGTAACTGAAGACATGTATCATAAATGATCTGTATTAACTAACTAGAATGTGCATTTAAATAATTCGTAACTTTATTTCTTACAACATCAGGACTGAACCTGTCATACAAAAATATAAATACATTCACATTCGTAATACAACAGGTAGTATTCCGTCGAGCGGTATCTCAATTAAAAAACACATGTACAATTTAAGCAAGTACTTAAGGTGATAATACACTGAAAAGAATAAACGAAGAGAGTAGAGAGGAAATGGTACTGGTGTGATTGAGACAAACAGAAACGGTTATTATTAAAAGGTTTGTTGATTATTTGACAATTAGTACTTTACATGCATGTCTTTACTATTTTAGCAATTTTGACTTTATTTTGTTTAAATAAATACATATACACAGCAATATTGCAACGTTGAAAGCAAAATCTACAAACCTATTTATCTAACAATAAATTAACAATGAGAATTTATTTTTGTAGTCTTTTGCATCTCAGAATCAATAAGATAACGGCTAAAACATCTAAAATATACTTGAATGTCGTACATATCTGAATTTAACGGCATTACACGAAATTGCATGTAAATATGGACTAGGACAGTGTAAGATTGTCTTTGCATTGACAATTCAGGGTTCTATTACGCCCTGCTGATATTACATCGACAATCCACCAATTGATTTTAATTTACTTTGCTGGGATTCCTGTTTTTCAGCATTGTTATCATGTACGTTGAAATATTTGGTCACAACATCAATAGACTCGTCCATCCCTTTCTCGCTAAGTTCCTGTTTTCTCCTTTTCTTTGCTTCCGCTTTTTGCTGTGCCTTTTTCATTTTCTCAAAATTCCGCACGAGTTCTTTTTGAATTGCCTCAAAAATGTGTTCTTTGCGTTTCATATCTGCGTCGGCGACACCATCTCCATCATCATCCTCGTAATAGTCAACTTCCTCTTCGTCAGACGCTTCATCTTTGGCTGGATTAAATGAAACCAAACTGGCCACGGGTTTGAGGACACTTACCTCGCCACTCTCGATGTCCACAAAAATGTCCTTGCCTCCATCACCGTCGTCGTTCTCATCACTCTCTTTCTCCTCTTTATCACCCTTTAGAACGTTTTCTTTCACCCGAATTCGCAAACGATGTCGCTTGGTACCATTTTTCTTCGCCCCAAATAACTTTTGTAGTTCCATGAACGACATATCATGTCCTACTTGAACAACAGGTTCAAAACCATCTCCATCAGCTGCTGTCTCTTGATCTAAATCGTCCTCATCATCTTCCGTCTCAGGTTCGGGTATGGCAACTATCGCAGGTTTACCATTTTGTACTGTTAACCTCGTCTTTGTCGATTCCTTTGTTTTCTTCCTCGGTAGGATTCGAATGGAGCTAATGGCAGGGAATAAGGATGTAGCATTATGGATCAGGTTGTTGAGCAGTTTAGGCTTTGATGTTCCACTGAAAATACTGCTGATAGTACTTAGCACTGATGGCAACGCAGTAGATGATTCTGAAATAGTTTCCTCCTCATGTCTAAGGACTGGGGGGACTTGAACTAGATTTGGTGGCGTAGCTCCCTTGTCGCCTTTAACCTTCACAATGACCTTTTGTTTTCCAGGTAATCTAGTGACGTTTGTGCGCAGCTTGTTTTGGAGACGGAGCTTTTGAAGCTTTGTCAGAGTAGGAACTGTCGTTTTTGCTTTAACTGGACCAGGCACAGTTCCCAGTAGCTTTTGTTTTTCCCTGTTTTTCAAAGCAGAATTTACCACCACTTTATTTCTTTGGTGAAAACTTGCATCTACTTCTGCTGGAATGCTGGATTCTTGAACCTCAAGGTGATCATAGAGCAATGCAGGTTCAACGATTCTCTCGCTTTGACTCAATGACGCCCTATATTTTGATGGAGCACCTGTTTTACTCGGTCTAGCTCTTCGTGGGGGTGCTGGTGCTGATTCTGTAAGTGAAACATCTGGAAACTCATTTGCGTAGTTGTATGTTAAAGGCTGATCGTATCCCATGTTAAATCCTTCCATTCCAGCGGATTCGACAAAGTCATTGTTTGCGTCTGCCATCATTAAATCTTTATTTGTGTTAGTGAAATGCTGCAATTTTGGATTTGCGGAAACTGATGGTCTTTTAAAATGCCTCCTCCCAAATCCTACATTCCTAGGTCTCTGTGAAGACTGCTTGAATGAAGCAATCCAATTCCTAAAAGGATTGTGACTGCGACGCTTTGGTGGTCGTGGGCCCTTCCTTCTAGTATGGTGATTGTTTCGCCTGCTGAAACTTCCATCATAAGCTGCTCCTGCTGGGGAGGAAGACGCTGTGGGCGAAGAAGGGGACGGCTGATTGAATGATTTCTTTACTGATTTCTGCGATGGGTTGTTGAACTTTCTGGATGAAGCGAACTCATCATTATCATTTGAATAGCTTCGCATACCCCACTCTGTCGGCTTTGGTTTAGACGTAGAGGAGGTATGTGAGCTGGTAGGTGTTCTGATACTAGCCAAAGGATTTTTAAACCATCGTGCAAAAAATCCTGATTCACTGGCTTCAGGCTCATCTGTAACGACGCCATGCTTTGTATTTGCCACACCAATATCAACGTCCTTGCCATATTGAAGTAACATGCGTTCATAATCCGTCAAAGTGCTGTGAGTGGGATCGTCAATACTTCCTTTAATTTGTCTGGGGTAATTAGCTGTAGCGTCATATTCTGTGTAATCCGGGGAGGATCTTTTGATGAGATTTGCACTAAAGTCAGAACGAACATCATCAAAATTAAAATAATTTGCATTCGAAGGTGACTGATGATCTTCACTTCCGGTCATTCCACTTGTGAGGCCGGACCAAAAGCCTTTGAAATGATCTCCAAACGGGAGTGAGCTCAAGAACGAAGACGACGAAGAGGATGAAGAAGATGTAGTGTCGGCTGCTCCTGGCGTAGGCAAGTGAGATGAGGGGTTGTAGTCACTCTGGTGGTAGGTATTGTAATCGTAATAGTTATTGCTCGATCGTCTTTGGGAAGGTTTAGGGTAGACGCTTGCAAAATGGTCGCCACGATAGTGATCTTGGATAGCAGCTTGCACCATTCGACGTTTCGCTTCTATTTTTTGGATTTCCTTTTCTGTGGCGGTGACACTAGGGGGCTGGAAATAATGAACGCCTGTTGGGGATCCGCTTTCTCTTTTCTGTGTATACGGTTTATTTTCTTCATTTCTCAGCGGATCGGTAAATAGTTGTGGACCAATGTCCCACACAACTTGTGCATCTCCAATGTTGCCTAAGCGGTACCCTACGCCAAGGCGGGTATCCACCCCTGAAAACAAGACAATCCCTCATTTTTAAAACCATCCCTAGACATGCAAGCCAAATAGTATATCGGAAAATAAAGTATTCACAAAGAGGTGCATTCTGCCCGTACACATTTTGATGTAAATATCAAACATGATTTACCGAGATATTTGCACAACTACCAATATATACAGGACGAGCTCGATAATGTGACTTTGTAAGCATTAGAAAGTTTATTTTAATTATATTCAGAGAATACAGTTTATATACAGTTTGAAATTTTTTAAAGTGAATGTGCATCTGCGCTTTGTTCTGCATGCAGTTGGTATTGTGCGTTGTGCAAGTGCCATGAAATACGAGCAAAATGTCCTTACCCTTACCGCGAACCCGCGGTTTTCCATCTTGTCTTGTGCCTCCAAATAAGTTGGATACCGTGGAAAATAAGGATGAACCCAGGCTGGACACGGTGGACAACAATCCGAGACCTGGGATGGAACTACTTGCTTGTGGAGCCAGTAAACTGGCTAGACCAAGTCCTTGGTTTCCTTGATTTCCTCCTAAAAGACTCAATAATGTTTGAGCTTGGCTCTGCTGATCCTGCTGCTGCGTTTGCTGTCCAAAGAGTTGGGCAAGAGCATTGGTCTGGGCTTGAGCAACCTGATCGCCGCCGAGATTAAAGAGTTGATTGATATTTCCAGACTGAGATTGCTGACCAGCAGCTCCCAATGTTCCTAGTAGACCTAAAAGGTTATTAAGTTGGTTTGCTGATGCATCTACGGACTGCTGTTGTGAGTGAGGTTGTACTAATGAGTTGCCCTGCATAGCGGGTGACGCTGGGGGGACTCCATTTGACGATAGCAACCTTGTTAGAACGGCGGCGGCATCACTACCACTTCCGGATCCTGACACGGAAGCTGGCGGTTGTACTACTTGCTGTTGTTGCGATTGAGCAACAAGATTGTTCAACAGATTAGCGGCAGCATTATTGGCATTGTCTGATGCACCTGTGCTCTCACTGGAGCTGGCACCATTTGAAAATAATTTAAATAGGGCTAATGCAGCTGCAGGGTCACCATGTTGCGTTTCGGTTGATGAAGGGGGCGCTGGCGGAGGAGGTATAACGACCTCGGATTTGGAGGAGGCCTCGGCGGTAGTTTTGGGACCGGTAAATAGAGCTAAAAAGTTAGGTATTGGCGTTGCATTATCATTGGCATTGGCTGAGGTAGCGGGGGATTGTGCAGTAGTTGGTGCTGGTGCAGTTGAATTGAGTGCCCCGAGAATACCTTGCAACAACGAAATTTGCTGTATCAAGTCTCCTGGGGAAGAGTCTGTCGGTAGCATTCTAGCAGACTCGACGTGGTCATTACTAGTCACCGTCGGTGAAGGCGTTCCTGGAAACTCTGTAGTGGTGGTTTTGCGTCGAAGTCTCCTATAGAATCTTCGCGTTGTAACACGAGAAACTGGAGGATTTTCAGTTGTGGTCGTTGCCGACTCTGAGGGACGACTACGCATAAGCTCTGGCAAAATCATCGCATTATGTTGCATTGCAGAAGCTCTCTGAGTGGTGGTTTCGTGATTTGTTAAAGGGCTACCTTGTGCTTTTCCTTCTAACATAGAAATTAATTTGCGTATATCTTCATGCGAGAATTGATTATCCAAGTCTGGATCGGGACTAGATAACAGTTTTCTGGAAACTCTGCGGTATTCTAAACATTGTACTGCTGTGACTGTCCATAGAATTCCCAATACAACTGAAAATAGTAAAGAGATAAAGTTGTGCTAAACTACTAAATGAATCCCACCTTGCTCCCGATTTATTTATTTAGAAAGAATTTATGTAAGGTAATTAAAAGTTCCATTTGTGGATAACGATGCCAAAATAATGCACCCACTGACTTATTAGTTCAGCGTATTAAATGATAAAACCGCTGCAATAGCTATGCTTTGTTATCATGCAACTCAATGTCGGTGGTCTATGTATTAATGCACAGGCATACTTAGCAGAGAATTTAAATTAATTGTAAGGAGTAAAATTTAGTTTACTTCTCTGTGAAGAAACCAGTGCAATGTTTAAGTATGCGTTTAATTGAATTTGCTTCCTGTGAGTAAACTATGTTTTTATTACAGAACCTATGTACAGTGCACCTGTGTTCGCTTACCTGCATAAAAGTAAAGGGAACGATATTTCCCAAAGCGCAAGGAGTAAAGACGATCCATGGTTTAAGTTGGCAAGCTTTACAGCAACAAAGACTTCATGTATCAAAGACAATTTCACCGTACTGTGATTCCGCTGATGTAGAACAGGACAGGTTGTCAATTATGTCCATTGATATTTGCTATTCAGGACCGGAATAAGGAATCAAAGGTAATTAAGTCGTTGTAATGAAACGGAATATAATTCTTAATATAACTGTTTATTTTATGAAAGACAACTAATACATACCTACATACTTGAACAGTTACATTTTGTAAGGCGGTGTACGATTCGGATCAATCGGTGTTTTTTTGTCGAATTGTAAGTCACAAGTCAGTTCAGCTGGTGCTTGTTTAGATAAGCGTAAAAGAGTTAAGTCCGTATTTATGTCACGAGTCACAACGTCATATAATATGTCAGTACCAGTTTACGTCACGTGTATGCAATAGTAAGTAGGTAAACTAACAACAAACTCGGTTTCTGTAAGGTATAGTATATTTTATTGAGTAGTTAAATTTTGTCCATAAACAGTATTGTCAAGTTTGTCAAAAGTTTCTAAAGTCGTTTAGTCGTTGTTGTTCTGTTAAGTTCCGAATAGATTTGAAAGATCGGTCTTTTTAGTCCAAGTCTTTGTGGTTAGTGTTGAATGCGCGTCGGTTTCAAGATACAAACGGTTTCTCGTCGTTTTGTCAAGTCACCAGATATTATTTATACGAATGTCGTGTAACTGTTTGGTCACTGGTAGAGAGTTGTACACTGTAAAACTGTCAACTGTAGTACGTTTGGGTGAGTTGTCACTGTCAATGTAATTAGTGTCCCACAGCGCAACAGTTAATTTACCGACAAATCGTCACAATGTATTAAGTACACACAGTTTTGTAAATGCTTGTCCAGTTATAGTAGGGATGTTCAGGTCATACGTAGGTACAGGATTAACTTCAAATATTCGTAAAAGTAAAGCTTTGCAAAATTGTCCAATGTCTGTCACTATGTTAGTCCATTGTTTCAACTTTTTTGTCCGAAATTGAGTAACGTAGAGAGTCATTGGTAAGAGTCAATTTGTCAATTTATCTGATTTTGTCAGACATGTCATGCAATATGTGTGCAGCTATCATCACTTTCACAGTTCGTTTGCTACAGGAAAACTGTCGGTCAAGCTCAGTATTGTCACTTGTCACATTTAATTGTAGTTTTGTCACAAATTTTGTCTGTCACAGTTGGGGCAAGTTGTATTTGCTTTGTTGGTCTTGTTCTAATCAGTATTTTGTCACAGGTCACAGAGGTATCATGTCAAGTATTTTGTTGCAAGTTTGGATTGTCCGTCGTGAGTAATTAAATGTCAGTCTTAAAATTTTCAGCAGATTTTGTACTACTGTAAGTTCAGGCTACGGTCACGTACAAATACAATATTATCTGTTATTTAATATATTCAGTCAGACAGTCAGTATGCACTTTCTCTACTAAAATGTTTTGAGATTTTTCTCGTTTCGTCGATGTAGCGTCTCTGTATTATTTTTAGTAAAGTAAATCTGTCCCAGCGTCTTCGTTATGTACTGTGTGCGTCTTTGACCACGATCTTCGGCCAACTGACGCAGAGCTGCAGTTTGTCCAATGGTATGACTTTAGGCACAACGCTTAACGACAAACGAAAATGTGTCGCCTTTTTGCAAACCATGAGAACTGTTCACACATCGTCAAAAGTCATCGCTATCACTATGCAGAACTGACGGTACAATTTTGAAAATGTACCCCTATCCCTCTGCGTCATGAGTCACGATGTATATAAACTACGTTTGTACGTACGTACAGGAGGTGCGTGAATTTGTGAAAGTGTCAGCGTCAGCGTCCATTAAAAGCCCAATGCTGCTCCGTGCGGCGATCACACAAGATACAAAGTAAACACAAAGAGACGACAGGTAAAGGTAGTCAGTCAGTCAGTAGGGTAGGGTTACACACGAAAAACACTAACTACAAATACAACGATTGCGACAACAATAGTTCGATCAGTCAGCAAACGAGCTGATAAGGCATGAACATGTCAGTAATTTAGTTAGAGGTAGTCTTTTTTCGAAAAGGAAGGTGAATAATTTACTTCCACATTTCGTGTAATGGTAGTGGTGTCCCCCAACCGACAGACATTCGTAGCAGTTGTAATGTTGTTACGCTTTATATTTTTGTGGCCATTAAAGATCCAACCAGTGACTCTTCACTGACTGATTCGCCGTAATGAACATCCTGTGAGAGTTATCTGATTTTCGCCAACAAGCCAGCACAAAAATAATAATATCGTGCAACGGAGTAAGAAACGAAAACATCGCAAAATTACTCGCAACGTATCAAACAATGATTAGATGCAGAACAGAACGACATAGCGTGAGTGTAGAGACTGCGCCTGCGTACGTGCGACGATGTGGTGGATGTCTTTAATAAAGCGCATGTGTCTGTTATTTACTGCTACTACTACTACTACTACTACTACTACTACTACTAGATCACGAAATTTTATTAACGCTTTGTAGCTATTTTGAATGGCCTGATACATGATAGGTCGACAATCAATGATAATGTGAAATTCTTTTTTAAAATATTATGCACCATTGTTTAGGAGATGATAGGATGCCTACAAGATGCTGCAAGCCATTTTTTTGCACAAGAGGTGAGGTGGTGGGAAAGGAGATTTTTGGAGGTTTGTTTGTGTTTATTGAATAGGTAGTATTATTGGTCTTAAAATATATGTCCTATTATTGCAAAGAAACTACATGAATGTGTGAAGCACTGCGAGTGAGAGAAATTACCAGTCAGCAGAACGTCCCTTACAAGCTATATATTCGATCTGTGGTTGAAAATAAACAACTAAAAACTACTTACAATTCCCTTTCCCCAATCAAACTAACTGCATACAAAATTTAATTTGTAAAATATGCGTGTGCCCAGTTAATTTATATTTGTATTGTGCGTACGTCTTGCACTGGGATGCATGCACAGCGAGCTATATACACTTGGACATTGGACAGTATAGTCTGTTGTGCGATCTTAAAGTGAAACTCATCTTCGTTTATCTAGTTTGCTTTTGTAGTTCTAACTTTTCACATTTGGCATTTTATATGCATTTTCATATTTTGTTGTATTATTTTTCGTTTGTTTGTGATATAAGGTGCGTCTGCAAGCAAGCCTGAATGCAAACAAGCGAGTTGTTTAAACTTATCGTTGAGATATGAGAGAGTGTTAAGCACAGCCGCGCCGTAATAAGAATGGTCGAAATAATGCAGCAACAGCAACAGCTTTTAATATCCTCGCAAACGTTCGTTTAACAATACGCATTGTTGCGTTGGTCCATTGACTTTTTGTATCCTCGTTCGTACGTATCACAAAAATATCTGTCTGATCAAGAGTCGTACTTGCGTTTATTCTTTCGAATGATTGACTCATTCAGCATCCCCGCCTAATAATGAGAAAGACGATGAATAAAAAATAACATTTGCTGCTACATTGTAAAGGTCTTAAATAGCGAATTAATGGTATAGAGTGAATATAGAAAGACCATTGTTATCGTCACATTTATTTCGACTTTGAAGACACAATTTCGATAGAAGGGCTTACAATACGCCTTGATTCGAGGTTAATTTGCTTTCTGTATTGCAGCTTAATTAATGTAATTCTATTCTGAATGCATGAACTGAATTTGCACACATTTTCAAAATTTCCAAAACAATGCAGAAGAATAAAACGAGTAACAATATGTTTAATAGATAAAGAAAGTGTATGTGGCTTGGCATCTGGTTACGTCTGGGTGGGGATGTGATGTGGTCGTTAATGCAATTGTATTTATTAGTAAACTTGAAGACTTGTTTTAATCGTATGACTGTACATAGAAAAGTCTTCTGGTTAAAGAAAAGCTACCTAAGTAGCAGTAGTAAGTGTGGGATGGTGCACGTGTTCCTCGCAAGTCTCAACGTAAAATGAAAATGCAAGACAATTATAAGAATTTCACGCACTGCACTACGACACAGGTCGTTTACTTGACTTATATATTTAGTACATTATACGCTGTGTAAAATTTGATGATGAACGTAAGAAAGTAGGCGTCACGTCTTGAGTGAGCGCAACAGACAATCTTTTGCATTGTGGTTTGTCTAGCTTTGTCAGATTTTGACTTGACCATTTGTTCCTAAGAATTCTTTTTCCCTTTCATTCAGCTACAATTTACATTTCTGTAGTCAGTGATAATATATGATTAGTCTAAAATTCTTGTTATAGTCTTCTGTTACACGTCACCACCCTCTGCTTTACATATAGCTTTTTGTCATTTGTTTTGTTTTTAAACAAGTTAGCAATCATCATCCTCTTTACAGCTAGGCGGTGAAAGCAGAATATTTTTGGTTGTAGTTTATGTAGACGGATTTTAAATGTCTTCATTGTATTAAGTAATTTTACTACGCATAATTGTTTTTTTGAGAGTAACATTGAGAGGAGTAAAATGGTGTGGGTAGGGTAATAATAAAAGTGCTGAACCATGTCAAAGCACTAGAGATAATTGCAGGAATAAAAATTACTTTCCGGACATCTTATGTAGCTTCCGTACATAAATAGCCCACGAATAGTAACGGAACTAATGAGTAAAATGACTGAACTTCTTAAAATTTTCAAGGATATATTCAATAGTAATGGGATATAATGAAAATTAACTTTTGTTATGCAGCTTTTGGCTTTCGTTGGCAGGTTGGTGGAAACTGTCAGTTTAGTTTAATTGCTGAATTTTACCTTACCATTTTTACACTTCAATTAATTCAGTAATCATCATTATTACTGTATGCATGCAGCGCTTTCGCATTGTGGGTACTTCATATAGGGTTGGAGTTGTACCACGAAACTCCGTATAAAACTCAAGTTGTAAAGAGTTATTTCGTTTTATATAGTTTGGTGTTGGGTTTTGCTTTCCTCTTGGTTTATTTCATTCAATTTTATTGCCTTTGTCCTTGATCATGAGCAAACTTTGATTTTGAATTTTCATATAAAAAATTAAAATTGGTGGTGAAATCAAGTTTCTGTTGAAGAGATTTTGGAAAGGACGGCATTTAACCAATTTTTATTTTTTTCATTTTTTCCGGAAAAATTGTAAAAACAACTTTATTCTGGTTTTTGTTCAAGCGAAGACAGTTTTCACTGAAGAAAGATTAGCTCTTCTAACTTCTAACTATATATTAAGATGCAATCACTACGATTTTGTTTATAAATTACAATGCTCAATGCTCCACTGGTGCCGCAGTTTTGTTTTTCTTTAAATTAGAACACTCCGAATCGAACATGAAAATACTAAATACTAGCGTGACGTATTGCAATGATTTATCTTAGTTTATTTTCTAATTTGTGCTTTCATCAAACGCCAAGTGTATACCAAGTGAGTGGTAAATTGTTTAAGTACTACGGTTTAACAGTTTTTTTTAAGCTGGTAGTAAGCGTAAGGGTCTATTTGTACAGGTTGTAAAGTTTCAAACTAATTAATTGCTATAATTTTCAACTCGTGAGGGGTATTTCTTTTAATGAAAAATTTAATCAGCATAAAAATGCCATATTGTTAGTAACAAAACCCAGCAATTCGTTACATTGCTTTGTACGAAGCTCTGGCTAATGTAAAACGTTTAACTTAAATGAAGCCACAGGACATGCCCATTTCTTTTGATTTTTATGTTTACAGTAAGTTGAAAAACATTGAGTCTTTTTACTATTCCAAAGTTCAATATGAAGATTTATTTACAATTAGCAAGCACGTATATTTGTTGAAGACAAAAGTTGCTGGGGTTTGCGTAAGGCTCGTGCATATCTTCTCGAGCACAACATAGTAAATCAGTAAATAGTAAATATTCACACTCTTTTAAACTTGTTTTGTAACTATAATAAGATTACATATCCACTAATACATAAGGTTTTTTAGAATTTACTAAATGCATTAAACCAGCCAGAAAAAATTTCTTATGGCCAATGGTGCGTCAACGATGATGAGTTAAATGATTTTTTAAAAACGTTACAAGATAGTGTTATGTGATCTTATTCACTTATGCACTCTTGTAATTATATGTATACTTTGTTGTAGAAATGCAATTTAATGATTACTCGACCATTGCATGAAACCGAAATCGAAAATAAATGATTTTTCATGTAATAACAATGCGCAAGAGCGTCCTAATATTATATATGCATAAGTAAGTAACAATTGCATATTATCCACCACCGTGAATACACCTTCTAAACATTAGTCACTGTTTAAATACGTATTGTTTATAAATGGAGAGTGATTGAATTTCGCATTTCAGTTTCACACCTACCTACACGATGCAAGCCAAGCATAAGTTATTTATTTCTGCGTAAGTATTCTACGTTTGTTCAGCAATAATAGTCACCACAAAAAAATTGTTACGTTATATCTGTAATGCAGTCATTGCTAAAAACTGCACTATTGCAGATTGTGTTGTATTGCAGAATCGAGTAAAAATAACTGCAATATAGTTAAGTATAGACTATACGTTGAACGCTGTAGCAAAATACAGGCGACCGGTTAGCGCAATTATTCAATCACGGTTTGTCGCAGTAAAGAAGGAAATAGTATTTTAAAGGGAAGCATACAAATATTCTTTTGAAGTTAAAAATCTTCTTTATTTGAAATGGACCACAGTAGTTTGTCTATTTATGCATCAACAACAGAACACGGATAACTTCATACTGTGAAGTCAGATGTCACATAACTTCCATCATCCGGTCTCATAACAATCGTAATTTATGACCACTTTCTACAAGGTAAATATGGGAATTATCATAAATCTTGAAGAAGAGTTCCGTCTCCGTCTTACAGCATACGATACGATACATGCGAATGTAGGAATGTACATCGTTACGAGCTTCGCCATTCTCATTGTTGAACGTGAATGTAAAATAATGTAAAATTGACACCAATACAGCAGGGTACAGTGAACCTTACGATTCATTCATGATACACTAACAATGGCTTTCCTAAACGCCTTGATATAATAATCAAGCACAAAATTTCTTTTCTGTTTTCCCACAAAGTACAAACAGTCTCGCATCTTCGCGACAGGACAAATCGCAGAGCGCTGAATACGTGTATCATCATCATCATCTCTTTGAAAGCATAAACCAAAACTATGGCTTTTTTGCCAAATACGCCAGCATCCCATCCAAGCTCTGGCAGCGTAACTAAACATGAATGTAATCACTAGGAAAAGTGGACTTACATAAAACAAGCTTAAAAATATGTAATTATCGAGTTGATATTATGTAGATATTACTTAATATAATGTTATACCATTTCCTCTTTCTTGCGTAACTCTGACTTCACAATGACCATCGTGCGAACGTCGCGCGTTGTAATTCGCGAGTGACAATCGGAAATCACGAAGCATCATTAGTTTGCTACATGCCTTCAGCGTTTGCACCCGTAACATTTTTTATCATCGAAATTTTGTGCACATGAGCATCTAACAGGTTGTGTTTTGAGTTCTTTGTATGCCATTAACAATTTCTCATTAAGTACAATAAAAGACATGTAATTTGCAAACTTCTCCTTGCCTTTTTAAACATCTATTTTTACAATCGATCTGTTCTTATAACACGAGTGATGATGATCATCATGTTGCCCACCCATTTACTTTTCAATATGCCAATAAATGCTACCTTGCTATCATACTTCCCTTTAAAATAAAATGATTGAACTGAGAATATAACTAGTCATTTTTGCAATTCACCAGCTACGTACGGTTCACAATAAGTGAGAATGTGATTGGTAGTATTTGTATTTGTTTCAGATTTTGTATTTGTCTGCTTTAACCATAACGGACATGCGACCACTTTCTACTGCTAACATGTGCAAATACTTTGTAACAAACGCGGAACCAAAAGCTAACAATAATAAAAATACTTGAATAGCAAAAGGATGTTTATTTTTCGCCTTTCCTCTGTGAGAAATTCTTCCGATTTCAACGGATTCTTGTTGTTTATGTAGCCAGCAAAATAAATTACTTCGTTTAAAAAAAATTCGAACTTATACTCGAAAGAATATTGAGTCACTTAAAGTGAGCGTTTCACAACATATATGGCGGTGCGTGTGAAGAAATTTTTGCTCTTACACGCGTTCTCTAATCTCGCATTTTGTTTGTTGTTATATACGTGTTTACTTGAATGCATTTATGTTGTAAATATTTCTGCAGCAAAATGTTTCGGCGCGTACGAGGCAGGGATTAAACAATGCTTATACCGGGAGTCCACGAGGTGCGGGGACGCACTCGGACTCCCACAAGTAGAACTTAACCACAGAGTTGTAGCATTGAAATTCAACCAACCATTTTGTATTTATTTTTTTGATATTGGAATAGACCATGACATCTATTCAAA
This sequence comes from Callyntrura sp. NNG-2020, assembly GCA_027744055.1. Lineage (NCBI taxonomy): Eukaryota > Metazoa > Arthropoda > Collembola > Entomobryomorpha > Paronellidae > Callyntrura > Callyntrura sp. NNG-2020. The sequence continues at coordinate 6,272 of JAHZNE010004544.1, read as the reverse complement.
CTCTATGTAATAGTTACATTTATATTAGTGTTTATCATTATTCTACATTTGCAATATACTAGTGCATTTGACGCATTGCCATTGGGATTTTATATCTTACATCTCGGACAGAGGTCAGGCCTTGACGCATACGTCACACGATCATGATAACTGATGAACGATCCAAAGAAAAGGAAGATGTGCATGTGCGCCACAACAGTGAAATCGAAAGGGTTTCTGTCATTAGAATGTCGTCAGACGAAGATTGCTTAAAGTAACCGGTTTTTGAAGATTTAGAGTTACTATAAAAACTCATAGGTAGTCTAACTTCTTAACTACTGCGGATATTAGCAAGTTTATCTCTCCTGATTGTGAACTGCGAACTTGTGCATTTCTACTGAAAATGCGCCATTAAAGTGTAAGGTCCTTTTTCAATGCATGAAACGTACACGTTTTTTCACATTAATTGTATAAAGTGAAATGATGGTGAAATACACCTCCACGTCACGTCATACGATTGCCATAAGAAAAGATCTCTATGACCATTGCATTGTTAGGTTAAGCGAATGGGACAAATTAGTAAGTGAAAGTTAAAAGACAAATTAAGAAGTTTGAGAGATTTTACCAACAACCTTGGCAGTTTCATCGTTTTCGCATTTATGAAAATCAAAAGTGGTGGTGACGAACAACGAGCAACTTGCTGATCTAACAAGCAAACGTTGTCTGCATGCATTTCGTAACGCCTCTTTCACGAGCTAATAATACAAATGGCTTAAAATCTTGCAGTGTTTACTGTTTACATAAATACACTTTCTGTTTATATCTTCCTTGATATTGCATATCTTTTGTTTTCATCGGTTACGCGATATGTCAATGTCCACTTCTAACAAATAGTGTTTGCAACAAGTGGGTTGGGTTGGGTATCCGATTTTAGATAACAGATAGGACCATTTAAGATTCACATTACCGTATGATGTAAGTACACGAAACAAAAGGAAATTCACGTGGAAAGATCGTTCGCTTTTGTTTTCATTTGATAACATATTTAACTTTATAAATTATAATATAAGCTTTTGTCTTTGACGCATGTCCGGCAACATTTACCATCCCTGCAAGACAAACCACTGAAATTTCATCTTTAACCCTTTATACACCTTGCGGTTTATATTCACGTACTGCATATCTCTGTCTTTGTGCATGACTAGATGACCGTTACGACGAAAATTTTCATATATATATCTAGCGATTTCTTACGATTATTGTGCATCGGTATAAAACACGAATTTACTCTCAATGTTTGCGAGGTGCTATGCAAGAGAAAAGCACTTGAATGCAAGTGGGGAAGGATTTAATTCCATATTTTATAGAATCATCGAAGTTGCTATTTATCACATAAACATAAATTATATTATAAAAATTATCACAATATTTATTGCCAGTTGACATAATCTATATTTGACAGTGGACACAGCGATTTTTTAGCATATAGTGCTTAGCGTTTATTATTCATGGCCATTCATCTTCTACAAAGACGTCTGGTAATTTAGTAGAATTTATGTTGAACGGAATGAAAGTAATTCACGGAATTAGTTTTTAACTTTACAGCAGGTTATTAAAAGGTATAAAATACTACAAAGAAAAAATTATCACTTTAGTTTGGCTTACGTTATCATTAATGAAGATAAAAAAGTGAAAGTTTCTTCCGTTGTTAGTTTAATTACTTCAGTTTTGCCCACATTCGCCTGACGCCAAGATTTAAAAGATGAAAGAATGTTTTTCATATGACTAAGACTGCATTAAGGGACGAGGTAAACAACGAGCTTTTCGGAAGTCTAAGAAGCTTAGAAATTAATTTGTTTCAGCGATAACAAAAGGGTGTAAAAATAGAAAACCTAAAGTGTCCGCAAGGATTACATCAATTCAGATGCGATGTGTAGAAAAGCGATAAAAAGGTTTTGTCTCTCCGTAGATTTTTTGCAAAAATGCAACAATGCAGGAATTTTTAAATAAAGTAATACAATGTTAAAATTTCTACAACAAAGCACGTCGTAGCGGATAGAACAGTGCACTTTACCTGATGCCTAGTTAAATTACATCTTATCTCTCCTTACATAATCATTATTTTAAAAGTATTTGGCTGTTGGTGGATGACGGATGAGGTGAAGGTGATGCCAAAAAATCTTTTGGAAATGAGCTGAATAAGTTACAGTTACATCATTCTAGGGGAGGGTATTAGTACTCGATATTTTTAACGTAAACGAATTGCAACGTTTTATTAGCATCTGATAATAATTATATGTACAGCAACATTAAATTCTGCATATGACTTGTGCTACCTTTTAATTAATCAAAGGTACAGGCTACTGCATTTAATTATGATTACTTTGAAAATACAAAAGTGTACGACTTTAAGGAATCCATTAATGCAGTAAAGTTTGCTAAAGTGAAGGTCGTAACATTTTAACGTAAATTAAGGTGTTTTCGAATGTGGAAGGGTACATATTACTGGGGGATATACAATGAAATGTTCATACACAAAGCAAAATATATATTATTATTATGCAAATAATTGGCTAAATTAGCATATAACTGAAGATTAATAAAGATTCATTTTAAATGGGTGCCATAATTCTCTACATTAGTTTAATCGAATGCTTTTCATCTGCTTAATGTATAGAGTTTTTAACTACATATATTTGCCTAAATACTGCACAAAGCAAATCTGTTTTTTTGGCAAGGAAGAAAAATATAATATTACGAAGGCGTAGTGAAAAGTGATATAAAGATAGTGGCATTAATGACCACAAGAGAGAAATTTTTGTTGAGGAATCAGAATCAACTATTATTTATAACCGAGCTCTATATTCAATATTGTTACCTCACTTGAAAATCAAAACAAAACACACATAAGGAATTAACAACATGAATTGGTAACCTTTGCTTTGGTGGATGTTGCGGAAATTTTTCAATGTCAGTTACAATGGTTGTGGTAATTTTCGCGCTTACCAAGTATAGGTGAAGCTAACAATAACTGACAACACAACAAAATATGCATCTTATAAACTTTCGATTTTACCAAAAAAAGAAGTCAGACTGAAGACGCTTGGGATGGAGATGTGGTTTGGTTGGTTAAGGCTGACGCTAGGTTTACACGCACGGATGACCATATAATAATATGAATTCTAAAATTGAAAATTGATATGTGTATTGCGTTCTACATCTAAATTATATACCTATTATACATTTCAACAAGGTAAATTGTTGAGGTAAAATGAAGATGAAAGTGATTTTGCCTGCATCAGAATGCACAATTTAAAAAAACGTAAATGCTTTGTTTATATAGTATCGTCATAACTTATAGCTTATAATTCTTGAGATTTGAAATTGAACAAAATTCTCATATAATAGTCAAGTTTTTATGAAGTATAACGACACTCATCTCTCATCTAGTCAAATAACCTGTAACAAAAAAAAAACAGAGGCACTTACTGTTTGCTACTTTGATAGTATACTATAATCCAAGCATTCAAACAGGTTTCAGAATAAATGTGTATGGTATGAACTTCAATTTTTCATGTGAATAACTTTTTTCATTGTTTTTATTTGTTTATACCGTAATTGGGATGGTATATCATTACAAGGTCAAGCTCGGCATTACATGTCGTGCATCAAATTTCTTAATGACAAAACTTTTACTTTTATTTAGATTTAACGAATACAAACTCTCTGCCCGAGAGCAGTGTGAAAGGTTGAAGTAGCAATGAAAGGGAAAAGGGAAGCAAAAAATGAAAAATATGGCATAAGTGGTGGCGAAATTATTTCAGTATTGCTGCTAGTATTACAGATTATTGTTTGGATGATCGTCGGAATGATTGTGGAGTCGCGTGTAGTAACTAGTAATATGAATTTTGTTTTGTGGTATACGGATAATTAACCAGAACCGATCGTACTCTGTGGCAAACGGTAAACGTATCATTTCTTGATACATGAATCGGAGAATTGGCTCGATAAATGAGATTACAAGGATAAATGAGATTATTTATATATATCCAATAATGTAATTAGTTCTGTAAAACTTTTGCATGCATGCACGTTTCAATGTTTTCACCTATTTTCAAGCATTTTATTGAATTTAATAAAATTACTAAATGGATCGACTTCCATTGCATCATGATCAAAACGAGAGGCATATTCTTTGTGTCGCATTCGCATTGCATATCTTATGCAGATAGATGTACACCATACCCATGCCCAATATGTTTGTTTTGGGATCTACTTTCGAACAAAAACCGAATGAGATAATTTTGGTCTCTATGTTTTAGGCATATATTGACTAATATCTCGATCCCCCGGTTCGGGAGCAACATAGAAAGTGGCATTGCCAACATAGCTATCACAGCTTTCATCCCTCAGTCGGAACCGAGCTTATTTTCGAACATTGTAGCACGCATTACATCCTTTGATTTGGCACTGGCATTATACTTCATACACAGTTTATCACAACAAACGCACGTTTACTTTTCTTACCCTCTCTGGTGTGGCTGAAAAATAATTGGTCGTTAATAAAGGATAAATAATAATGAGGTAAATATTCATGTAATCCAGTATTTATTTTTTTTAAATTAACGGATAAATAGTGTAAATGTTTATTAATATTTATTTTGATAAAACAATCATTATCATGACCCTTGCAGTAGTAAGGTTTCGAAGGACACACTATTTGAGTGTGTCAACGCTGTTATTCAGCACTCCCAGGAGAAGAAGAGAAAGTTTTTGGAAACAGTGGAGTTACAAATTGGACTGAAAAATTATGACCCACAAAAAGATAAGCGTTTTAGCGGCACTGTCAAGTGAGTCCACGAAAACTCATGAATATTTCCTGGAAGGATGAAACTAGATGAGGTTAAAGAATTTTATATTATTTTTTAGGTTGAAGCATATTCCCAGGCCGAAAATGAGTGTTTGCGTGCTTGGTGATCAGCAGCACTGCGATGAAGCCAAATCAAACAATATCCCTTGCATGGATGCAGAGGGTCTCAAGAAACTTAACAAGCAAAAGAAGCTAGTTAAAAAACTAGGTAGGACCATAACTTAAAATATGAAATATATATTGAGGTAATTACAAGCGTTAAACCTTTACGAATAAGCAAAATTTGATGTTTTAAAATCGCTTGTATTGTTGCAATCAGAACATGTACAACATTACATTGAGCTCAGAACACGGCTACTTGAATATGACTACATTTAATTCACAATACATTCTTTCATTACTATTTTAGGTTTTGTGTCTTTGCGTTGCTGTTGGACATGTGGGTATGACTGCAGAGGAACTCGCACAAAATGTTCATTTGGCCATCAACTTTCTGGTGTCGCTTTTAAAAAAGCATTGGCAAAATGTGAGGTCACTTCATGTCAAGTCTTCTATGGGACCATCTCAACGACTTTACTGAATACATACATTTTTGATTTTTTGACGTAAATTTTCTGTTACATATTTGAGCAGCAAATATAGCTGTAAAATAAAATTCAGCAATAAAGCGTTATGCTCGTTGCTCAAAGCCAAACTTGATTGACCTAATTGGACACTGAACTATACCATACCATGCAAACAGAGCCTTGATGAAGTTCCATATTCCATACCATAGTCAATTGAAATTAATTTTCTTATGGCGCATGAACAAGATTTTGTATAATTCAATGCACGACGGCATCACACACATTTGTATCCATTTATTTACGATTTTATTTTACTTTTCTAATTTATTTACAAATTACTCTACAATCTATGTAGTGCATGGAACGAAAGTTACATTCAGCTTATAATTATCAGTTATTTAAATACGTACCTCTGAAGACTACAATGCGCGACTTTAAATTTTTCGCTGCGCTACGCCGCACCATACAACTTCATTAAGTGTCTATATAACAGAAAACCAAAATTCATTTACTGTTTATTTTTGCTATCTGTACGGTCAATCCAGGCAAACATTTAACGCAAAGTACACGCGTAAAGTATTACTAAGAACTGCATACATTCAATCTTAAACAAATTTGAATTCTCGGTCACGGTAAGACACCTTTCCTGCCCGGTACAACTCTTCACGAGCATTTCTTCGGGTTTGAATCCAATGTCCATACCCCAAACAAGTGAACAACACAAAAGCAGGAACCCAAAAAGATTTTGGAACTGGTTTGAAATAGTACCACTGCTGAGCCCTCATTGACTGCCACCTTTGCAGAGAAGGGTCAAACTAGATTCATGGGATTCAAAATGAACAGACAAATTGAGTATT
>JAHZNE010004543.1:0-13078 GCA_027744055.1 Callyntrura sp. NNG-2020 | reverse complement strand
TTGACGGACATCATTGGCTAAATGAATTAGCCCGTGTACATTATATGACATAAATGTTTTCCCATACAAATCCTTACTCATGCGAACAAAGTAATATAACAAATCTTCGCTATATTTTAACATTACATCGCTTTGCTCAGGAGAGGCTAATATGCGCATTGCTACCACAAGTACCATGAAATGGTTAAAATACGAATCTCGCAATACCGACTGTAATACAAACGGTCCTGTGTATAATAAAAGTGTTCTAAGTTCTGTAGCTTTCCAACGGTCTATTTCTGAAATTGATCTACCTTTTCTATTAAACTCGAATGGTAAAAATTGTTTAACTTTGCCTATACTACTTGATATAGTGTCTTTCTCCTTCCTGCTAAGGCGAAAACTTTTTCTTGGGCCGTCGACCCAATATTTAACTAGCTTTCTGGCCACACCTAAACACACTAAATGCATATACTCGAATGGTATATCCCTAACTATGTCTATATTAATTTTTTCCAAAGGTGAGACGCCTACATGATGGTTACGATTAATTTTTTCACGAAACGACTCATTTGTTCTTAGTTCAGCATCAGTTTTTAAAAATACTACCCTTTGTTCAATATGCTTTCCCTTGATGGTGCATTTTCCGCACGAAAAATACCCGGTGTGGCATTTGATGGATGTTATAAATGCACGTGCAGGAGCGTCGCAAATTATCTGTGCGATTTCAAACTTGTATGCCATACCGCTTAGTTGAATACCATGGTTTGTTAGATGGTTTACTTCATCTATAAAGTCGTCTAAAAAAAGGTTTAAATCAGATGGTTTGCTGAAGCCACAGTATATTGCGATAGGAAACACATACTTCGTGTTGTACACACTGCCTAAAATTGGCCACAACTGACGATTGTTACTTTTATGAAGCGGTAACCCATCAATATTTATCTGCAGTCGAATGGTGTCTTCCTCCTGAAATAAATGCGGTATTAAGTCAAACGTATTTGTTATTCCTAAGTAGATGAAATCTCCACTTCCTATCGTCTTGAATTTTGCTTTGGACGAAAAGCTCGGAAATAGACTTCTGGGATCCACAGGAAAATACTGAAAGCACGAATGTTGCTTTAAAATTTTAAGTAGATCTCCTGTGGCACTTCTACTTAGATTATGTTTAATGGTTAGTTCTTTGATATCTTCCAAAATGTCCGTTTCACATTTATAGAGTTCACTGTCAGTTTCACTGCTGGTGATGTACCAATTATCTTCGTATGGTATTTCCTGTCTAATAAAATGCTTATCATCTTTGGAACAACTATTCTTCTCTGGCAATGGTAATATTTTAGCAGTAACTATCGGCGTAGTTGGAATAATTTTTATCTCGCTGGTTGTTTGTGGAACTTTAATTGGCCTAATACTCTTATATCTACTAATAATATTTTGCACTACCTTTTGTCGTCGTTTTCGTTTTGAACGCTCCGAAATCGAACTTGTTATCTTTATTGCACGCTTTCCCATTTTAATATTAATTAAACAGTTAATAATTATTAATCCTAGAAGCCTCTATGGCATTGCTTTGTGCGAATGATACGATGTCTGCGCTACATCGCTCTAATTTAAATAGGTTCAGTCGTTATATTCTGTTCGATATATATGTGATGTCTTCACGACTTTCGCTTGTGACTAATTTTTAAATACTCATTACGATTTATCTAATATGTCGTTACTTTTATATTTTGATACAAAAACAATTGTCGTGTAATCGCAAAGATATCGCGATGTATCGAAGCGTTGTAGAATATTCGATTAATCTACGATGGGAGCGATCGACTCCCTATTACGATAATAGTTGAGATATCGAATTACTACATGTTGCGACTTGCCTGCTGGGGTAACTTAGGCATGTACATATTTAATAAAGAAAATATTGTTTTACAATTAAATGTACCTCTTGTCTTGTAAATGAAAGGAAGTTGAGACTTTTATTATACTGATATAGTAAATTGCAAAACATGACAGATACGTAAACCTCTAATATAAGTCTTTTGGTAAGTCTAAATATTAATATAGAGTACTTAATTAATTCGGCTTAATATGAAGTAGAATTTTGAAATAATATAATTATCATAATGATCCTTTCATTGTAATGAGAAACCAAGCTCATTTTTACCTACCATTATATTTTGTTTTTTTAAAGTTATATATAACCAGCCATATAAGAAAAAACCAGCTAGCATACCAAACTGCCGCGATTTGATAAATAACCGGCTTGTCAATAAAATATTTAATAAAACTGCTGAAAATCATGATTGTCCAACTAGTACTGGTTTTCTTACCATTATTTGGAGCGAGTTTCTACGGAATACAAGTTACAAAATATTCTCATGTTCATCAACGAGACGTCAACCTGTCTGCGTTCGAAGAGGAGTTTACAATTGCGGCAGAACAATTTTATGCCTCACAAAAGAAACATTTTCATCCTGAAGCGTTTAACTTGTTTCTAAGCCCATTTTCAAATGAGGGGTGCCTTGTGGAATACAATAACTGGCTTAATGTAGACCTCCCATCAAGTAATTTTCCAATCTTGCTTCGTCAATCAGTTCCAGGGTACTGGGAGGGAAGTGACTATTCAACGAGGTTTCAACGGATGTTGTAGACTCCCTCCTACAATAAGTTTTGGGAATACAACGAAACTAGCGCGTTCATTCCATGCTCAATATCTAAATTTTTTATAGGGATAGAATTTGTATCTATTTTAGATCCGTTGGATCTTTGCACTCGAATTGATTTTCTTCTCTATTCCTCTTTTTCAAAGCCATGGAAGTGCATTGTTCAAGTGGATATACACTTCCCTGACGAGCTCCTCAGCAGCACTGGTAGAGGTTTAAAATATCCCACCCTCTTTCGATACTGGTTTTCATGGGGAGAAGCTTCATATTCCCCATCATTGGTGGCTCCATTTCACCTGTTGGTAGAAGACAGCATTACATTATCAAAACGGGGAAGTAATGGAATTAAATGGTGGATGGAGCAAACTTCCGATTGTGACCGCGTTACGTCAGAGAAACGGCCAGTCTTCACGTATCCGCTATTTGCAATTATGACAGATGTAAATCCATCTGGAAGCTATACGGTGGACATATTGACACCCTGTTTGGTGTGCCCTGATCATGTCTTTAAAATGTCGTACACATTGCTGCATTGGAGTTCATCGTCAGCTCGGAGTCTTAGAGAAATAGCAAGTCGGAAATTCGACGATCTCCAGAATTGGAATATGCTTGAGATAAGTAAAGATGATGGAGGAAATCGGATATCTCGAAGTATTAAGGAATGCAGCATGAACTATACAAACACCACTCAATCAATAGCTACCGCCACAGCAAATATTTTGAATTACGAGCAACGGATTCATCGAGCATTCGCGCATGTTTTAAGCATTATCATGAGAAACTACAGCTTTCATGTTGAAAAAGACTACTGTAGGTCCGGAAAAGTTGTTCCAGCGGAAATTTGGAATGAAGGGTACTCTTTGTGTTTCCAAACTAAATGGAACAAGAACGTAATATTGGGAAATAAGCACAGAGTTAAGCATTTACTCATGCTAAATGATTCAACGTCAACGCTGAAATTTATTGCTTGTGGGGAGCGTGGACACAACCCTTTCCCGGTGGAGGAGTTCTACAATGTATTTGACGGATACGTGTGGCTGTTTATTGGAATATGTTTGGTGACACTTTGTGTGGGAATGCAGATGATTGGAGGAAACAACGAAAAAAGTGTTGTGGAGCAGCTGATAACGAATCTGTTTTCTCTAGTAAAGGCGCTTGTTGAAAGGGGAGATCCTTTCACTTCGACAATGCTCGATCGCATTTGCATGAGGTGGCTGATCATAGGTTTCCTGCTAATTTCAACGGTGTTGAGTAACGCTTACAAAAATACAAATGTGTACAACATGATCCTGCCCAGGCAACCAATTATGTATGAAAGTTTGGGTGAGCTGAAATCAGATAACTTCACCATATATACAAGAGCGGGGGATGTTATACTCTTATTTTATGGCAGCCACGAATATACAACCAGTTTTGCTTCACATTCAATTAGTATTTATGATGCATCGTACACCATCTACCTCTCATCGGAAATTGGATATCTGAGATATAACCGATATTGGAGTAATCCTTATCAACCGGATTATAACGATACTGATGAAATTTATGAAGTCTCACAGCTGCACGCTGGTATATTAAAAATTATATCAAAAACATACAACTCTTCAGATACCGCATTGCCGTATACTGACAAGGCAGAGTGGAAATTGAGAGATATTTTATTTGAATCTGAAGAAGAGCTACTGCTGCAGGACATTGCCGAATGCACGAAAACTGCAGCAGTCCTACCAGAAATACTCTGCCACAAATTTAAGGAGAAAATCATGAAAAAAGAAGGTAGCAATTTGACGATTCATATCGGAAAGGAAGTGTATCCATCCACACAATTGGGTTTAAATTTAAAAGGTTTAGTAGATAATCACATAATTAATCGGATATGGAGAATCGGTCAGGCAGGTATTTTGGATTGGTGGACAAAATATTTAGGAGTTGGAGCAGACTTAACAAATGTTGTACCAACGGCTACTGTAAAGGCAGCAGATATGACAGGAAACGTACTAGTAGTATTTTTCTTGGTGTTTGTCGGAACTGCTCTGGCAATCTTAACATTTCTGCTGGAAGTCATGATAAATGTTGTTTGGAAACGGAAGCAATTGTTTAGAAAGGTGCTGAATATACTAACACCGCTTTTCAGATTCCATGGGATTAACAATGTAGTAAATGCGTCTTCAGATATGTTTGCTGGAACAGCTCTGGCAATATACACATGTCTGCTAGAACTGATGACGAAGTTTATCACTAAACAAAAGCTGTTGTTCTCGATAGCGCAGAACATGTGGTTATATGTGGTTAGATTTCCATCTAGAAAAAGGGTCCACCAAAGTAAGACTGTTAATAAAGTCATAATTGCAGATGAGACATAAGGCAACGAATTACAGTGTCACAATACCACAATCAGATTAAAATTAAAGCAACATTATAACCAACTTGTTGAGGAAAAAAGCTTTTACCTTACGCTTGCTTGTAGTGCGTAAAACTGTATGTTTTGCACGCATTTGTTTGTTGCCAGCGATATTCTAACTGAACGACGAAGACAAATTGGGATAACGGAACCGTTGGGCATTGCTACATAATATGGCTCCACATACTTTACATAATGTGAATGGGAGCATTTGGTGTTGGACAATTTAATTCATGAGATTGTAAATGCAAAATTTGAAATTATGTGATTAGGTATAAAGAGAAGTGCGCTGCGGAATATAAACATTACTCTCGTAACGCACAAGTGTATTTTACCCATTTCACAGATAAGCACGAAAACATGTATAATTAATTGATCTGTTGTATTAACTGCGAAAAGAAAGAAAAAATAGTATATGCAAAAAATGATACGGAAACGCTAAACACGTCATTTATATATTGCCTCAGCGGTAGAGTCTTTATTGAAAAAAACTTGAACCTGTACTCAATAAGAATTAAATATATATAATATCTACTTGTGTTGCTAATTTGAAATCGTTATCCTAATACACTTTTGAAAAATGTAAATATATTGATTTAATATTTAATAAAACGAGATTTTGGCATGATGATAAAAGTGCTTCAGTAATATATAATAATCAGGAAAGATAAAAATTTTAGTAACTACACGTTGTTCCCTGTCGATGGTGCATTAAACCATATATGCTGAACCGTTACTTACATGTACTGCTTACTTTTGGTGTCCTTTTGGAATTGTTTGAAAATTTGCACAGTAGTTCAATATTACATACTGATGGTGTGTACAAACTTTGTTTACTCAACACTCAACCGTTCCCGAGTAATTGATAGTCAAAGTTGACGTGTACATGTGTGCGTATCAATGTATACATAGTAAACTCATCATCGTATGTATATATGTGTATTCCTGTTGCGATCTACATTACAATTAAAATTTAATAATGTATTAATGAATTATAAGCAATAAATGGAGTTTTTAGTGCTTATCAACGCACATTGATAAGCCAAAAATATTCAAAAATTGAACTAAAAATTAACATTTAGCGTGTTGGTTGTAGTAAAATAACTTTGCATAGTTGTACTTTAAGATATTTTAAATGTTATTGCTCATTGTTAATGAGACGGAAGTTAAAGCTAATATTTAAATACAAGATTAAGTTTACTATGTTTGTGAAGCTTAAGGGTCATTGCAATTTTGCTTTGCTTCGTTCGTGTGAAGGTGCAGCTTTTTAATGAAATAAATTGTGCTTATATGAAACCATGTTCATCTGCAGCATATTTATGTAAGTTAACAATTATTAGATATTGTAGTTCTAATTTTTAATATAAACTGTTTCAAAGGTTTAACATTGAATTGATAAATGTATGGTAAACAATTTCTGTTTTAATAAATTACTGATTAATTTAAATTTGTTGTCATTCCAACATCATATTACCAAAAACTCCACTGACGTAAGTATTTGCCTGAGATTAAACGCATTCACCATTTAAATATGTGCATGGATTTGTACACCCACAGAAATCTTTATTACTTATAATTGATTATCAAAATAGATAACCAAGATTAAAACAATGTACGATGGTAAGGTTTTGATTTACCATGATAACTTTGACAACTTTTACTTATTGTCGTATGGGAAATGATCCCTTATAAACAGCACGATACTAATAAATCGAAGTAGATTCCGCAACATATACATAGACGTTCATAGAGAGTTTGCGTGGGTAATACTGTTGATACTATCGTTGCCGCAGATATTGTTGTCTACAGCCGATTTGGCTTCAACTAACGTTCAAATAAAAGTAATCTTCACTAAAGTAAAGTTCACTGGGTAGTATCACTTTTGCATATGTCAGTGATTTTACGTTAAGACTAATATTGGATGTCATTTTGGCGAACTACGAAATAATAATGTAAGCATTTGGACATTGAATTTGATAACATCAGGTACTTGTTCAGTTTAATTTACTGCTAGCAAGCAAAATTCATACATGCTACCGTAAGCATTGTAGGAAAAATTCAATTTATGTTTCCATCCCATGGGGAGTTTTATTATTCCATGAATTTGTGCTGCCTGTAAACGTAACATCTGATCGATCAATCATCTTATACCTCCATAGAAAAACAATTCAAACTGCATTTTTATTCTCATTACATTAAGTATTAGTTGAATGATGGAAAGGTTGAAGACATGATTGTACAGAAATTGATTTGCATGCTACATGCAGCTACTCTAGCACAGATGCATTGTAAGCTTCTGAATCTCCGTTAAGATGATCTTATCCAGTTGGATTCATTCTTCTCAGTAGTACCTCCGGTGGCACAGTTATGATGCTAATTCAAACCGATTGGTATGTATCCAATGTTCAAGACGTTTGGTCAACGTGAGGAAAAGATTGTTATTGCCATATTTTTTATATTCCCTTAGTGTCTTTCACACAGGCAGTTTGTATGTATTTCGTGGTATACCGATTTTAACCATGTCATTCCAAGTAGTAGAAATCTAAATTTTTATGATACATTATGGATGATAGGTCAGAGTAGCAGCTCTTAAAGTTACCAGTCAAGACGCAGACTCCTAATATGTATATATATATTTAATAACTCTACTTATTGTCTGCACAGGTATAGTGTGGACTGCCGCACAGGCATAGACGAAACGTACGTTGATCGAACTGGGTACCTTTGATAACATATGGTCAGCGCTTATGACGCTAAAACAATGCACGATATATGATATGGAACTCTCGTGAATATACTATCTCCGTAAAGTATGCTTGATAACCGAATTGATTTTGAAGCCTTACAATATTAATACTACTTTGCATTTTAGGAAAATTAAAGCGTTCTCCTTCGGGTACCCAGATTAGGCAACGTCGCAGTTAGAGCTCCCGCATTTAGCCATTTAGCATTGCATTTAGCATTTCATTGCATTTACATAAAATACAATGAAATGCCTACCTCTAAAATGAAATGCAAAATGCAATGAGACCGTGTAAATGAAATGGTCTCTGTGCATTTAAATGCAGTTAGAACATGTGTGATAGAATTACTGTTTAATTAAGTAACATTATTTGTACCCTGGTAAAATACCAATTATCCATTTCAACCTGATGACAAGCAGTCGAAACTTAGTCGATGTAAAGTAGATGTTTGAACCAAAAGTAGACTATCGGTTGTCCGGATTAAAAAATACATGCCTCATGTATGTGATTAAAAGTACGTAATATTGTCGGTAATACTACGAAGTTCAACTAATGTGTTCTGGGAAGGTCTAGTACATGAATGCAAGGTAGATGCGGCCAGTGATAAATAAAGCATATTTTAAGTTATGTATAATTGTTGCGTTTCAATGCCTGTTGGGACTAAAACGGAATATTTTGTTTTGTGTTCGGATCGCTGGATAGTGTGGTCGAAAATTGCGATAGTTTGTGTTGGGTGCACCAAAGTAGCTGGGTCTTGGATCGAGCTAGAGCGAGAAGCATTTTCCACGCGAGGGAAACATTCTCTACTAGCTTGAAGAACAAGGCGGAATAGAAAAGAGAGCGATCACACACCACGTACAGGATTGGCTGCCGATAACAACAGCAGTAACACACACCGCCGATGCAAAGTCACCTTCAACAAAATAAAGAATTTACAGCTACGAAATCGACTGCATGTTGGCGCTCACACATGCAACAAAAGAAAAAACAGGAATCTGGACATACTACAGCTACCAGCACCTCCACTCATCATCAAACTAGTTAGTATAAAAGTCACGAGATGGGACAATAATTGTACATACACAAATTTCTACGTCTGTAAATTATATTCCAATAATAATTATTTTATAATCTATTTTATCTGAGCGTTTTCAACCTTATGACAAAATTAGCAGTGCAACGCATATAGGTTATCACACCTAATCAATCTTGGTTATTACTTGGCTCTATTGGTATGTGTAGCGCCATTTAAATGCATTTAAATGAACGAAATGGTAAAAATGGAATCCATGGGATCTAAATGCAATGCAATGTCTATTTAAATGAAATGGCAGGCGTTAAATGCCAAATGCAATGAAATGTATAGGAGCCAAATGAAATGCAATGCGGGAGCTCTAGTCGCAGTTATATTAAATTAGCTTCTTCACAATAAATTGCTAACGCTTTTTTAAACAGAGATATATATGTAGATTACAATGTAATTTCAGCTTATAACAACACGTAGCTTTTAAGTTATTTAGAAGTTGTGGACCAATTCCTTTCATACATTTGTGTCTCGGTTGAACATAGTTTCATATCTTGTTGAGTTGCGGTAATTTAAATATTTTCACTGGACCCCTATTTTCTTACTTATTGACTTAAAAACTTAAAATGTGCCGTCCGTTTGTAGGCATGGCCGTGGTTTTATTCGACATATTTTGCTTTTAAAAACTTTGTATATTAATATTCTGGCGTAGTTGCCAAATAGAATCGTTGGAACAGATACATCACAATGAACACTACTGCATGGGACAAGAAATCGCAGGTGCCTATTACACGGCGTCTATTTTACAATAAATAAAAGGCAGACCAATAATCGAATGACAATAGCCGTATACTTTGGTAAAATTCACAATGGGCGTTATGAAGATACATAATATAAATTTAAAACATTCCTAAGTAAAGGAGAAGTACATCGAAAACAACGGCTTTTTTCATGCAACAACTACTTTATTTCGAAAACGAATTAACAAAAAAGTTGAGGTACAAAACCTAATTAAATTTACCATTTGCTGCTTTCATGTAAATGAAAGTTTCTACATCATTGAACAAGGTACATAAAATGTTAAATTCTAAAAAAGAACCGGGTACCCAATAAAAACTTCGTTCAACATTTCACGTAGTTCCTCAAGTTTAAAAAACAATGATTTACTCTTTTCTTGCCTTTTTAAAAATGCAAAGTCAGTCCAAAATACTGTGATGACTTGGAGCATTACTTGTTCGTGCATATTTGCTTCAATTATCTCTACTTATTCAAACATGAGCAATTGGGCAAGTTTTATCTTGTATCTAATTTCAGCACATACGTAGTTAAGCAATTAGTTGATTAAACATTTCCGCTGCCGCACATAATAAGTGCTGATGGATTAAAACACTCTGTTTTTAACTTATTGAAGTAATGAGAATTTGTTTTAGTATGTGTATGTAATTTTTGGCAGTCTGTAAATTTGTGGAGCTAAGGAAGGCAAAAATTTGTCTGGCCTTAAACTAGAGTAAACAATTTTCCTTTGAGCACAACTGTTAAAAGTGAAAAGTGAGGCAAACTATGCCGTTGTTTAAAACGATTGCAAATTTTAAATTCTTTAATAGTTTCCTGTCTTTGAATTAGTTTTTGCAAATTAAAGTGGTCGTTTAGGTAACCACGATTTACTAAGTACGAGTTTGTACAAACAAGCTTGTAATTACAGAATCGTTTGTAGTCGTCATAAAATAAACAAAGGAAAGCAAGTACTGATGTCAAAATTATTGTTTTCAAACTAGTTTTAGTGAACGTCTGTGCAGGACTCCCTTATTATATCAAAAGTGCCTTATTTATACTATCTGTATATCATTATTTTAAGCACCCAATTAGTATTATCGTTACGAAAATGAAAATAGGGGGAGCCGTTATGTTTATAATTTTTGCCGTTTCACTTTCGGAAAGCAAGGAATACGCGGAATACAAAATTGAGGCAATAAGAAATATAAATCTGGCGAGAGACAAATTTAATACAAAAATTAAAAGCTTTATAAAATCATATCAAGAAGGTTGCTTCCGACAAAATTTAATACTACGCGATTTTTACGACAACGGTATCAATCTCAACTCTGTAATTAACCCCATGTCTTTGGAAAGTCCGTTTGTTGTAATAACAAACTATTTGGGTCTAAATATAGAAGAATCTAACTTGCCAATCATCGTCCGACATCCAATTCCCGCTTTGTATAGCAAACGAGAACGCACAAAATGGAAGAGACGATTTATTTGGATTCCGCAGAATTTAAATAATTTAAACAATTCGATTGACAAAGTAAATGTTGGATGCACATCCAAACTTAATGCGCAGCGGGAATCGGTAGTGCATACAAGTGATAAAACATTCTGGGAGTCATGCTTTCGGTTGAATTTTTTAAACATGTCTGCTTCAACGAAGCCATGGACCAATATTATTAACGTTGGCTTGTTTCTAAGTGACAACATGTTGAAAATAGAAAGTTTATTCTTTACAAACGTGTTTCGGTATGACTTTGTGAGCGATGTCAGTTTTCGAACTACATCGATTCCTATCATTCAAATGTTGGTAACAAGTACAGTTTTGGACGACTACAGCGTAAATGCTTTCCTAAATTGGATCCATTACTTATGTATTGTTGGAACTGAAGAAGGCATCCTTGTAAGTACAAATGATATCCATGTGGTTTCATTTTATGCAACTGCAAGACTTGGAATTTCCATGGTAAAAACAGTTAAACGTTTTGAGTTTGATAGAATTGTATGGCACACCTTTTATAAGTCAAAAGGCGCATTGTCTGGAATAAACATTACATATTTTATCAATCATTCTCCTGAGCAATTTGCCTGGTGGGTTAATTGGCTTAGTCCGTCATGTATTTACGATAACCTAAAGACTTTTAAGTATACCAACTTATGCAAGACGTCAAATTCAAAGGAATGGTTTGAGACAATGGCAATCCAGCACAACCAATATGATCGTTTCTCGTTCGCTTTATCACTGTTACTAAAATATACAATGGAAAATCAGACATACATTATTCCTGACGGTCTCTGCTCGAACGACGTAAAAACAATGTACGTATAAATAAATTTCCAATGCAGTTTGCAAATTAGTTTTTTATATTGCTTCGTAAACTATTCCGAAATTGAGCTTATTTGTTTATTCATTTGTGATCACAAAAACAATAATAATTTATTTTCTACAGCTACCCTATATCGACTACCGATATTTTCCACATAATATCGATCAAGGTAGGTAACCGCTTAACCACACATGGAAACATGAACAACACTGAATGAGGTACGTCAGTACTTATGGTGTTCAAAACGTTTGGGAATTGAGGTTACTTCTGGAGGGGAATAAACAGAGAAGTGTTTATCATACATTTTACCTTACATGTAAACAACCTTAAAAAACAGTTAAAATGAATATAAAAAAATGCATGAATTCCTACAGAACTCTAACTGTGCTGAGTTCGTTTTTAAAGATGGTTGCTAAATGTATTTTAGGTTAATTGTTAAATAAAATGCATTGTTTGCGTTACATTAAAATGCGTTTGTGTAAAAACGTATGCACTGCTCTTAATTTATGTACGCATGCGCCAGGTGTGTTGTCATAAAAATCGCCTCGTTTTCGTTTTCTGATGTTGTTTACGTGTAAGGTAAACATTTTTGCTTCTGAGTTCTCTGTTGTTTCCCGTTTCGAAACAATCCCCATCCCCAAACTTGTTTAGCCACAGAAGTACTGACGTTCCTCATTCAGCATTGTTCATGTTTCCATGTGCGTTTACGCGTTTACCTACCTTGATATCGATAAAAAGTTCGGCAATATCACATGCTTTATATTTAAGTATATATGTTACGAATCAGCCGATAAATTTTATATATTTAAATTACACAGTTTGTTAGTGTACTCAATTAATCAAGACAGTAATTGCTTAGTAAAAATGAAGCTAGTCGGTCGTTTTTGACCAACATTCTCTACCTACAAATAGTAAAGATGTTTTGTTGATATACAAGTATTGATTTACAAAATTAATGTAACACTTTTATTTATCGTTCTAGCGACCGGGACGCAGCCATTGACGTTTTTCAAAAAACAACTCTAATAACATGGTTCAATGGTATTTCGTTGCTACATAAAGACAGTAATTTCCGTTTCCCATTCTCAGTAAAGAATCCTTTGACAAACCTCAAAGCACTGGTTTGTGGCCAAAGGGGTGTAAAACCGTTCCCATTTGACGAATTGTTCAATATT